>ML439040.1:416-31058 GCA_005239525.1 Nicotiana knightiana
TATGATTCAACTATGCAATTTAGTCTTGCATCATACGCGTGACATGATTCTTGACACGTCGAACTAAACGAGTATGCGTACGCGTGACTCGTATTGAGTTAATTATTTAAATAATCGAATAATAAGAAAGGTTAAAAATACAAATATATCCTAAAAGTGAGTAATTAAACAATTTAAGCCAAGTTTAATCATTAAGCGACCGTGCTAGAACCACGGAATTCGGGAGTGCCTAACACCTTCTCCCGGGTTAACAGAATTCCTTACCCGGATTTCTGGTTCGCAGACAATTTAAACAGAGTCAAATTTCCTCGATTTGGGTTTAAGATAAACCGGTGACTTGGAACACCAAATAAACTATTCCAAGTGGCGACTCTAATAAATAAAATAACCCCATTTCGAATAATGTCATTTTAATTGGAAAAACTCCCGTACCCCTTTTGGGGCGTATAAAAAGGGAGGTGTGACAGCACTTACTGGGTACCATTGTGGTGTACTCATGCCCTTCCTGCATATGTTTCGTATGCAGATCTAGGTACCTCTCGTGCGCCTCAGTGTTAGTCCAGCAGCAGCAGCCACCAGAGACTTCAAGGTATATCTGCACGCATCCACAGATCATCGGAGTCCCTCTCTATCGTTTACTTTGTTTCCCTCCTGTACTTCTTAGCAGACTGCAAATAGATTTCGTAGAGCTTGTTACTCATGGTTCCGGGTTTTGGGAAGTGTTGTGTATAAATTGGAAAATTGGTTTTACTTGTATATGTCGAGCGACATTTGTACCTGTATATAGCCATTTTTTATGCTTAGTTGTTCCCTTATATTCGTTATTTTTTGTTATTTCAATGTTAATAGGCTTACCTAGTAGTAGCGACAAGGTGCCGTCACGACGTCTTTCGGAGGGGGAAAATGGATCGTGACAAGTTGGTATCAGAGATCTAGATTCATAGGCATCGTGAGTCACAAGCCGATTTATTAGAGTCTCGTGGATCGATGCGGTGATGTCCGTACTTATCTTCGGGAGGCTATAAAACTGTTAAGAAAAAATCATATTTCTTTGATTTCCTTGTCGTGCGAGTTATTGACATCAAATTCTAAAATTTTATTCTATTCTTCTCACAGATGGTGAGGACCCGCACCAGGAGATCCGATGATCAGGCACTCGAGCCCTCTGACAGAGTCGCTAGAGGCCGTGGTCAGGGTAGAGGACGACCATGTGGTGCAGCTAGAGCACCGGCGCGAGCTGCGACAGAGGAGCCCCCAGCCGCCCCAGCTGGAGGTTGGGCACCAGAGGTTCCTATTGCTTCTCCAGCCCTCCAGGAGACTTTGGCTCAGTTCATGAGCAAGCTTAGCACTTTAGCTCAGGCTGGACTGATCCCGATAGCTCCCGCCACATCTCAGGCCGGGGGAGGGGCACAGACTCCCACAGCCCGCACTCCTGAGCAGAGGGTCCAGGTTGATCAAGCCCAAGACTTTATTACTACGCCCCTAGTGGCTCCGGTTCAACATGAGACCCGGGTAGCTACTTCTGAGGCAAAGCAGATTAGACTTGAGAGGTACAATAATTACCACCCACCCACTTTCAGCGGATTAGCTTCAGAGAATGCTCGGGGTTTTCTTGAGGAGTGTCATCATATCCTCCACACTATGGGCATAGTGGAGACGAGTGGGGTTTCTTACACCGCTTCCCAGCTGAGGGGAGCGACATATCAGTGGTGGAGTGCCTATGAGCTGAGTAGTCCGGATGAGGCAACCTCACTCACTTGGACTCAGTTCTCAGATATGTTTTTGCGTGAGTATTTCCCTTAGAGCCTCAAGGGTTCTTGGCGCGCAGAGTTTGAGAAAATGCGCCAGGGTGCTATGGATCGACATGCATCGACTTTGGTTGCTACAATAAGAGAGAGGGTTTGTCACTTCATTGAGGGACTCCACCCCAGTATTCAGACCAGTATGGCCAGGGAGTTAGATATAGACATCACTTATCAACAAGTCGTGAGTATTGCCAGGAGAGTGGAGGGCATGCTTTCCCAGGACAGAGAGGAGAGAGAGGCCAAGAGGTCTCGAGAGACTGGTCATTATTTAGGAGCTCGTGCACCAGCATCACGCCAATGTAGGGGTTTTGTGAGTCGCCCTGTTCATTCAGCTCTTCCAGTGGTGTTCCAGCTCCTCCTAGACCTCAGGAGTCTTTTTATGCACTACCAGTATCTAGTGTGCCTCCTTCTCGGGCTGCTATTAGCAGCCAGTCCAGTAGTCCAGGTCCGAGCCAGTCTCAGCCACCGCATCCTCCGAGGGGTTGTTTTGAGTGTGGTGATACTCATCATATGGTTAGGGGTTGCCCCGAATTTAGGAGGGGTGTACCTCCATAGACTTCTCAGCCACCACGTGCTCCACCGGGTCCTCCGGCCATTCTTCCAGCCCCAACTGCTGCCCCATCTACTCAGGAAGCTCGAGGTGGAGGTCGAGGTCACCCTAGAAGGGGAGGCCAGGCCAGGTATTATGCCCTTCCAGTCCGTTCAGAGGCAATTGCTTCAGATTCTGTCATCACAGGTATTGTCCCCGTCTATCATAGAGATGCATCAGTATTATTTGACCCAGGCTCTACGTATTCATATGCGTCTTCTTAGTTTTCTCCACATTTGGGGGTATCTCGGGACTCTTTGAGTTTCCCTATTTATGTATCTACTCATGTGGGAGATTCTCTTATTGTGGACCACGTATATCGGTCGTGTTTGATCATTCTTAGTGGTTTTGAGACCAGAGAAAATTTATTATTGCTCAGCATGGTAGATTTTGATGTTATCTTGATTGTCACGCTAAAACTGTGACACTGGCTATGCCAGGCTTACCGCGATTAGAGTGGAGAGGTACCTTAGAGTATACTCCCCACTGGGTCATTTCATTTCTTACGGCTCAGCGAATGGTTGAGAAGAAGTGTGATGCGTATTTGGCCTATGTGAGAGATGTCAGTATTGATACCCCTACATTAAGTCAATTCCAGTAGTGAGGGACTTCCCTGATGTGTTTCCAGCTGATCTTCCGGGCATGCTGCCCGACAGAGATATCGATTTCGGCATTGATATGTTGCTGGGCACTCAAACCATATCTATTCTTCCTTACTATATGGCTCCTCCTAAGTTGAAGGAGCAGTTGCAGGAGTTTCTTGATAAGGGTTTCATTAGGACCAATGTGTCACCTTGGGGTGATCCTGTCTTGTTTGTGAATAAAAAGGATGGTTCAATGCGTATATGTATAATTATCGTCAGCTGAACAAGGTTACAGTGAAGAACAAGTATCCATTGCCTCGCATTGATGATTTATTTGATCATTTACAAGGTGCTAGGGTATTTTCCAAGATTGACTTGCGTTTTGTCTATCATCAGTTGAAAATTCGGGAGCTGGATATCCCGAAGACTGCTTTCAGGACCAAATATGGTCATTATGAGTTTCTTGTCATGTCTTTTGGGCTGACCAACTCCCCAGCAGTGTTTATGCATTTGATGCACATTGTGTTCCTACCTTATCTTGATTCTTTCGTCATTGCGTTTATTGATGACATTCTGGTGTATTACCGGTATCATGAAGATCATGAGTAACACGTGAGGACCGTGCTTCAGACTTTGAGGGAGAAGAGATTTTATGCAAAATTTGCTAAGTGTGAATTCTGGCTTGATTCAATGGCATTCTTAGGTCACTTAGTATCTTGTAATGGGATCAAGGTAGATCCGAAGAAGGTGGAGGCAGTGCAGAGTTGGCCTAGACCATCATCAGCTACGAAGATCCATAGTTTCCTTGGTTTGGCGGGCTATTACCGTCGCTTTGTAGAGGGGTTTTCATCTATTGCAACACCTATGACCAGGCTGACCCAGAAGGGTGCTTCGTTCAGGTGAACCGAGGAGTGTGAGGTGATCTTTTAGAAGCTCAAGACAACTTTGACTACAACCCCAATATTGGTATTGCCTATAGGTTCAGGGTCTTACACTATCTATTGTGATGCCTCGATGATTGGTCTTGGAGTGGTATTGATGTAGGACGATAGGGTGATTGCCTATGTGTCCAGACATTTGAAGGTGCATGATAAGAATTACCCTATCTATGATCTTGAGTTAGCAGCTATTGTTCACGCCTTGAAGATCTGGCGCCATTATTTGTAGAGTGTTCCTTGTGAGATCTACACTGATCACCGGAGTTTGCAGCACCTGTTCAAGCAAAATGACCTTAATTTGCGTCAGCGGAGGTGGTTGGAGATACTTAAGTATTATGACATCACTATATTGTACCACTCGGGGAAGGCCAATGTAGTGACCCCTTGAGTCATCGGGCGGAGAGTTTGGCATACCTTCCAGCTGCCAAGAGGCCCTTAGCATTGGATGTTCGGCGCCTTAGCCAGTCATCTTGTGAGATTGGATATTTCAGAGCTGAGCCGAGTATTGGCTTGTGTGATCGCTCAGTCTTCTCTTTATGACCGCATCAGGGAGCACCAATATGATGATCCCCATCTTCTAGTCCTTCAGGACAGGGTTCAACGAGGTGATGCTAGAGATGTGACTATTGGTGATGATGATGGATGAGGATGCAGGGCCAGATGTGTTTGCTCAATGTGGATGGGCTTTGGGAGTTGATTCTTGAGGAGGCCCACAGCTCGCGGTATTCCATCCATTTGGGTGCAGCGAAGATGTACCAGGATTTGAGACATCACTATTGGTGGAGGAGGATGAAGAAAGATATAGTTGGGTTTGTGGCCAGGTGTCTCAACTGTCAGCAGGTCAAGTATAAGCATCGGAGATCGAGTGGGTTTCTTTAGAGGTTAGAGATCCCAGAGTGGAAGTGGGAGCGGATCACTATGGATTTTGTAGTTGGGCTCCCATGGACTTTGAAGAAGTTCGATGCTATTCGGGTGATTGTGGATCTGCTAACCAAGTAAGCTCATTTCATCCTAGTGATGACTACTTACTCTTCAGAGAGATTGTCCGCCTTCATGGAGTCCCAGTTTCCATCATTTCAGACAGAGGTACACAGTTCACATCACGGTTCTGGAGAGCTGTACAACAGGAGTTGGGTTCTAGGGTAGAGCTGAGCACAACCTTTCACCCTCAGACGGACAGGTAGTCCGAGCGCACAATTCAAATTCTAGAGGATATGCTCCGTGCTTGTGTGATGGAGTTTGGAGGGTCATGGGACTAGTTCTTGCCACTTGTAGAGTTTGCCTACAACAATATCTACCAGTCCAGTATTCAGATGGCATCGTATGAGGCTCTGTATGGTAGGCGGTGTCGGTCCCCAGTGGGTTGGTTTGAGCTGAGCGAGGCCCGATTGTTGGGTACAGACTTGGTCCAGGATGCCCTGGATAAGGTGAAGGTGATTCAGTATAGACTTAGCACAGCACAGTCCAGGTACAAGAGTTATCCGGACCATAAGGTTCGCGATTTAGCATTCATGGTTGGAGAGCGGGTCTTGCTTCGGGTATCACCTATGAACGGCGTCATGAGGTTTGGGAAGAAGGGCAAGCTGAGCCCGAGGTACATTGGTCCTTTTGAGATATTGCAGCATGTTGGGGAGGTTTCTTATGAGCTTGGTTTACCTCCCAGCCTAGCAGGATTTCATCCGGTATTCCACGTTTCTATGTTGCAGAAGTATCACGGTGATCCGACTCATGTTTTGGATTTCAGCTCAGTACAGTTGGACAAGGATCTATCTTATGTTGAGGAGCCAATGGCTATCTTGGAAAGGCATGTCAGAAAGCTAAGGTAAAAAAACATTGACTCAGTAAAGGTCCAGTGGAGGGGTCAGCCGGTCGAGTAGGCGACTTGGGAGACTAAGCAGGATATGCGCAACCGTTACCCTCATCTTTTCATAGCTTCGGGTACGTCTTTATACTCGGTCGAGGACGAACGATTTCTTAAGAGGAGGAGGACGTAACGAAGCGGCCGGTCATTTTGAGAGTTAGAGCCCCGATCCCCTATTAACTGTTTCGCCGTTTCTTATTCTACTATTTTGGGTTGCCGGGAGGGTTCATGTTGGTTTTTGAAATGAATTGAGACAGTTAGTCTCTTATTTGGGAGCTTAAGTTGGAAAAGTCTACCGGATGTCGACTTGTGTGTAACGACCTCGGATTCGAATTTTGATGGTTTCGTTAGCCCCGTGAGGTGATTTTGGACATAGGAACGTGTACGGAATGTGATTTGTATATCCATAGTAGATTTAGGCTTGAATTGGCGAGAGTTGGAATTTAGGAGATTTTGGTCGGTAGTGGAAATTTTGATATCGAGCCCCGAATGGAATTCCAGAAGTGGGAGTAGGTTCTTAGTGTCATTTTTGACTTGTGTGTAAAATTTGAAGTCATTCAGACAAGATTTGATATGTTTCGACGTCGTTTGTAGAATTTAGAAATTTCAAAGTTCATTAGGCTTGAATCCGTGCATAATTCGTGTTTTTGATGTTGTTCGATGTGTTTTGAAGGATCGACTAAGTTCGTAAGGTATTTTAGGATTGTTTGGTATGTTTGGTTGAGGTCCCAAGGGCCTCGAGTGAGTTTTGGGTGCTTAACGGATAAAATTTGGACTTAGGAAAGTTGCTGAAGAATTTCTGGTGTTTCGCACCTGCGGAGGGGAGATCGTAGGTGCGGACTCGTACGTGTGGAAGATCAGGCGAAGAGGCAGATTGGGAAGGAGTGGACAGGGGTCACATGTGCGAGGGAATTGCCGCATCTGCGATGCCCGCAGATGAGCTACAGGACCCGCAGAAGCATAAGACGATTGCAGAAGTGGACTTGGGCCTGCAGGTGCACACGCACAGTTGCAGCCATTTTCTCGCACATGCAGACCCAGTCCTTTAACTCATTTCCGCACCTGCGATGGAAATTCCGAAGGTGTGATAAATTTTTCCGAAGATGCGGAATAACTGGGCTGAAAAGGGCAGAATCGAGGGTTAATGTTCATATTCACAAAATTCGATTCTGAGCTCGGGAGAAGGCGATTTTTCGAGGGTTTTGAAGAGGAAATCATTGGGTAACAATTCCTAATCCTATTTTTATCACATTTCATTAATCTATTGTTGTTTTCTTCATTTAATCAAGGAATTTGAGTGAGAAAGTGGGAAATTTGGGGAAAAAGTTCCCCAATCAAATTTCTGAGTTTTGAGTGGGATTTAGGCGTCGGATTTGGATGATTTTTATACGATTGAACTCGTGAGTGAATGGGTGTTCTTATTTGGTAACTTTTACCTGTTTCCGAGACGTGCGCCCGAGGAGGTTTTTTTGGGCGTTTTTCTATTTTCTTGCCTTAGCTTCGATTTCATTAGCTAGATTAGTTACTTGTAGCTATATTTACGTTATGTAATTTATTTGATTAGATTTGGGCCATTCAGAGTTGGATACTCGTGGCAAGAGCGTGATTTCGGACTGACTTGAGCTTGGTTCGAGGTAAGTGGCTTGCCTAACCTTGTGTGAGGGAATTTTCCCTTAGGACTTTGGTACTGTTTGACATATGAGCGCTGTGTACGTGAGGTGACGAGTACGTACACGGGCTATTTGTTGTAAAACTCCATTTTTTCACTAAATCATAACCTGCTTTCTCCTTTTTGAACTACACTAGCATATGTAACTATCCTGTTTAGATTAGAAGAGCATGCTTATGTGTTTTGACTTTCTATTTTAACTCCGTGCAACATGTTTAGTGAAATTTCCTGTTTCCTTTGATTTTGAACTTAGTCTAAGCTGTAGATTTTCTTGATGTAACTGTTGTGTATATTGGTCGAGCTGCATATTTACTTTGGGACTATGGAACAATATTCCAGGAGATCCTCCTGTACAACATATTCACTTTGGCACTACGGAACGGTATTCCGGTAGATCCCCCTGCACTTCATATTTACTTTGGGACTACAGAACGTTATTATGGGAGGTCCGCCAACATTGCATATTTACTTTTGGGACTACGGAGCTGTATTCCGGGAGATCCCCCTGCACATTTACGTTTGAGACTACGGGACGGTATCCCGTGAGATCCCTTGTTGCTATTACTGTATTCTGAGCTGTTGGCTTTAATTGAATTCTATTCCTGTTAGATTCCGTACTTAATTTATTGTAATATTCCTTTCTGTCTTATTTCATTATATTTATACCAGTAGGGCCCTGACCTGAACTCGTCACTACTCGACCGAGGTTAGGCTTGACACTTATTGGGTACCATTATGGTGTACTCACGCCCTTCTTGCACATGTTTTCGTGTGCAGATCCAGGTACCTTTCGTCCGCCTCAGTATTGGTTCAGCACAAACAGCCACTGGAGACTTCAAGGTATATATGTACGTGTCTACGGATATTCGGAGCCCCCCCTCTATCATTTACTTTGTTTCCCTCCTGTACTTCTTAGACTCATTGTATAGCAGATTATAGATAGGTTTCGTAGAGTTTGTGACTCATGGTTCCGGGTTTTGGGAATTGTTGTGTATAAATTAGAAAGTTGGTTTTACTTGTATATGCCGAGCGGCATTTTTACCTTTATATAGCCATTTTTGATGCTTAGTTGTTCCTTTGTATTCGTTATTTTCTGTTATTTTAATGTTAATAGGCTTACCTAGTTGTAGCTACTAGGTGCCGTCACGACGCCTTTCTGAGGGAAAAGATGGGTCGTGACAAGGCATAACCCCTAACTAAATATATTTAATTAGTTTAGAAAATAATCATTTTTTTGTCAAACAATTTGGCATCATCTGTGGGGAGGTCTAGTTAAATCTTTAGTTTCTTCTGGATCTATAAGTAGCACGGTTCACAAAAAAAAAGAGAGAGAAGCTTGTACCTCCTTGTACACCCAGATCTGACATGGCAGGTAAAGGAGAAGAATGGATGAAGGCAGTGGACGATCTCACTACCAACCTCTTAAACACCATCAATGAGGTCTCCCAAACAGAAGGCGAAGACATAACACCTAACACCTCTCCCCTGCGAAATGAATCACCCCTCCCTATGGTTGTCCAACGGGACGGGACAAACGTGAAGAAACGGTAGGCTCATCCTGTCCCGCTAACAAACGGGATGGAACGTGATGGGACGTGAAGAAACGGGAGCGGTTCACGGGCCTTAAGTGTCGTTTTAAGAAAATAAAAAATTATTTAAGCATTAAGTTTGGAAATGGCTATTTTTTGACAATGATTAAGTTTTTAAAGTTTGCAACGACTAGTTTTTTGACTTATTTAATGAACTTAAAAGTTAAACTGAAATTAGGAAACTAAGTAAAGAATTATAAAATATTAAAGCAAAAGACTTATAATGAAATATTCTAGTAATTATAAATTTATAATAGAGTTATAATTTATTTAACATAATTTCAAGCCATTAAGTAACTAAGTAAGAGTGTAAGACAATTCATTAAAAATATTCAACGCTTAGAGCCTTTTATTTTATTAATAAAACTTTCAAATCTCACATACAAATATAATTCTTTTGAAGAGCACCTAATCTACACAGCCACCTTCTAGGAAAGGTTCTGTTTGAACTAGGCCTCTTATTAGCCAATTATAAATTATCATACTAATATTTGTAAGCTCCTAAATAACTTCATTGTAACTTATCTATAATTTCTCTCAGACATTGTTGTCACGAACCAAAATCCAACACATGTCGTGATGGCGCCCAACCCAGGAGTCGGGCAAGCCAACAGTTATTTACTAGTGAGATTTTCCTTATTTAACATACTAACCCCACATATTCCTAAAGTTTTAAGCTTAGATAATTTAAATAAAAACGAAAACATTAACCAACTTAAGTAAATACAGCCAAAATGATCATGATCCAATATATACAGTCACAAAAGAAAGAGTCTACTGTGTGCGTGCCAGGAACTAGTGTCACAAGTCAACAGGAAAGATTATACAAACTGTACTGCTGTCTGAGAGAAGTAGACAGAAATGAACAAAAGATAACTCTATAGCACTGCTGAGAATCGCCAAGGGAGGCAGCTCACCGTGGAGTCAGGTCCAGAATATACGTCAAGCTCCGGTCGGGTAACCAGAAGCACCAGCCTCAGAACCTGTACAATTAAGTACAGAAGTGCAGCATGAGTACATAAATATATATGTACCTAGTGAGTATCCCGCCTAACATCGAAGAGGTAGTGACGAGAGGTCGACATGCCACTCACTAAGGTCCAACGGTAATAATGCAAAACATGATATAACGGAATGCAGTAGACATGTGAGACAGTAAGCAACAGATACTTATCAAATACAGAAATCCAGGAAACTACTGAAAATAAGCAACAATGTACACTTTCCTTTTCCCCCCAAATATCTGTCAAGTCAATATAAATGGAAACAATACCAAATAGCCAAGCGCACACAAGGGTAAGACAACCGGCCAGACTCATAAGGAAATATCTAGACACTGAATAGACGTAAAGCTTCCACCGCTCGTGAATCATACCTGCGACTCGGGTGCTTACACATTTATGTACAATTTCCATAAAGCTCCCCTCGATCGCGAATCATACCTGCGATTCGAGTGCTGACACACTTATATACGATTACCATAAAGCTTCCCTCGACCGTGCATCATACCTGCGGTTCGAGTGCTGACACACTTATATACGATTACCATAAAGCTTCCCTCGATCGCAAATCATACCTGCGATTCGAGTGCTGACTCTCATATGCACATATATATACACCGAAATATCAATAACTTAGTAGGGGCTATACCTGTAACATGGATTAATCAACGGGGAGTTCAAGTGCAACTTTCCACGTTTCCATATCAATTTACAAGCAATAGGCAGCTCAAAGAACACCCAAGGGTACATATAAGGCACATTGAGACATGCGTGCGAGCCCTAAACTACCCGACTTTAACACAGAGTCAAGACTTCATCGATTTGGGATTTAAAACAAACCGGCGATTTGGGACACCATAAATTATCTCAAGTGGCGACTCTGAATAAATAATCCCATTTCGATTATGTCACTTTAATTGGAAAAACTCCCTTGTTCCCACCCTTACGGAAAAAAGGAGGTGTGACAGCTCTGGCGACTCTGCTGGGGAAAGAACCCAGAATCTCTGGTTCAGGGTTCAAAACTTCGAGCTTGTTAATGTGATTTTTACTTGGATTTATTGATTGTTGATATTACTGTATTTTGTGGGCTTAATGTGCTAATTGCCACTCATTTACCGCTTTGAGATTATTTGAATTGTATTTAAACTGTATTCTTACGCTTCCCTTCTAATTTTTCTAAAATAAATGGTGCACACGTTTGCGTGGCCCGCTTTTCTGTTAGAGGTCCTACCAAATAAGAACGAGGATGGATCAGCAACAAGGCCGGGTATACTTTCGTGCTCCCGGGTACGTTTCCCCCACCTCGGCTCGATCTGTCCGTTCGGGTAACCCAAGTCCAGAAAACAACCGCAGGTTTAAACCTAGAATAACAAAATCCCATGCCGGACCCCTATTAGGAACGATTATTTGCATCACGTGCATTTGACTTAGGGGACTCACCACAGGGGTTGGGTCCGTCTAGGACAGGTGTGTCACACCTCCTTTTTACTACCCCGGGAAGGGTATAAGGGAGTTTTTTCCAATTTAAGTGATAATCAAAACGAGATTATTTTATTAAAGATTCAGAGTCGCCACTTGGGATAATTTATGGTGTCCCGAGTCACCGGTTTAAATCCCGAATCGAGGAAAGATTGACTCTGTTTCACAGTCCACGAAACACAGAAATCCGGGTAAGGAATTCTGTTAATCCGGGAGAAGGTGTTAGGCATTCCGAGTTCCGTGGTTTTAGCACGGTCACTAAACTATTAATAGTTGGCCTAATTATCTGATTAACTACATGTTTTAAAGCCTATTGTGTCTTTTTAACCTTTTTCCTTTTTAGCCGTTTTTGATTATTTTAAACAATTATGGAGTTTATTTAAACAAGTCGTGGTGTCGCGCACTTGTTATTTTTGTATACATCGCAAATCATGTCACGGGAACCATACCCACGATCTACAACATGTTTATTTTAATTATTTGAAATTAGGGGTCGAGTCACGCCAGCGTGCACCCGAATTTTGGAGTTACATATCTATGACTACGCCATGGGAACTGTAATCATAGTCAGGATAATTTATTATTACACTGCGCCTAAGGCAAATCTTGTTTGTGATTTGGTCATTTTCCATGCAAAAGATTAATAAATCAATACTTTCGAACTTTCAGTTGCTATTCATCTTTTTATTTCATTCCTTTTCTAAAGTCACATTCTGACTTTTGTAAAAGAAAGACCAAACTATTTCCTTGTCAAAATCTCACATATCACAATTGCAGTGAAATCATTTCGACAGTATAACAAGGAACGAACAAACAATATTCATGACCAGGCAAACGATATCAAAGCTAATTTTGAACCGGCATAAAAACGAACAAACAATATCAAAAGTTATTCTTCAAACCAATTTTGAACCACATATACAAACTAATTACTAGGAAAACAATTATAAAGTAAGAATTGCAAGCAAACACAGAGAATTCAAATAAAGTAAATCTGGTTTAAGTGAAGAGCAAAGGAAAGAGTGAACCTTAAAGTAAAGACAAGATTTCACTTCTGTTATTAAATTGAAGGCAGAAACAATGATGCTCAATCAGTGATCTTGACTTGGACCAACAGAAATAGACACCGACAAGAGCCTTAGATCGGAAAACTTCACGGCGCCGGAAACTCGAACAAGGACTCAAAACATAGTAATTTTGGTTCTGAAAATGCTTAACAACGGAGAATATGGACAGCGCAACTCGACTGAAATGCGAATCTTCCTGGAAACCTCGGATAGACAACCTCCCCGGAACTCAACGGACCTCTAGCTCACCGGAGATTGGTGATAAACACACTGAAAAGAGCTACCGTGGTTGATTTTTTGCTGGTTATTGGGACTGCTTTAGGGTGGAGGAAATGATGGGGTGTTAGGTTGTAGAAGTTAGAGAAGAGTGGTCGTGTGGCTGACGGTTCCGGCGGATTCCAGGAAATTTTGGTATTAAGGAGGTGAAGGGCGGCGACTTGGATTTGGTCGTTCTTTTTGGGGTGAGGAAGGAGAAGCTGGTGGCTGGTCCGATTGAAGATCGAAGAAGAAGGAGGCAACGATGGTTGTTTTTTTTCTTCTTTTTGCGAGGAAGGGGAGTTGGTCGACGACAGTAGGGAGTGTGAAGGGTGACGGCTGAGGGAGCCTTAGGTTTGTGTGTGGTGTATGGCGGCAGAGGGGAGGAGTGGAGCGTTGGTGGTGAGGGAGCGACGGACTGGTTGTGTTCAGAGGTCGTTTTTGGGGGAGGCTGGCAACCGTTCTTGGTAGAGGGGTCAGGGTAGTGTGTATATATCTATATATATCTATATATATATATATATATATATATATAGAAAGATGAGGAAGAGGGTCACGTGAGAGTTGGTTAAAAATGAGTGAATTGTGAGGCCATTAAAAGTGTGTGCAGGTGAGAAGCTGCCAAGAAATTAGGGAATTTGTTAGGAAGAATCTTTTACAAGTGGCCAACTGTGATTGGTTCTTTTTCTTGTTATTTTTTGTTTTCTTTTCATTGACAATAAATAAGCAAAATAATATACTCCCTAAATAAGTAAATAAAAAGCAAGGTAAAGTTACTACACTCAAGCTTCTAACTTTAAAATTGTACCAAATTAGATAAAATAATAATAATTTTTTTTATTTTTGGAAACTTTCTTTCTTTGTAAATAAAAATAAAACTAATACTCTAAAAATATGTAACTCTTTTTCTAATTTTTAATTTATCTAAAATAAACCTATAAAAAGGTGAAATAAAACTAAAATATTAATATTAAACTTAAAATCTATTTAAATACTTAAAGTGAGTGAAAAGATTAAATATGGTCCAAAATTAGGTGCTCACAGCTGCCCCTCTTTGCTTGGAAACATGAAGAGTTTTCAGGCAAAGACAAAGTGAGACGTGTGACTAATTTTGACCATATCGTTATTCAAAAGAGGAAGAAAATAAAAGAAAAAGGTGCAACCGAGTCCTGGTTTTGGACAGCCCACATATCCCGGGTTATAAGGGAATCAGGTCGCGTGTAGTTCAAGGAGAGTGATGGAATGATGAGTTGCAGAGTCGAGTGAGGTTCCGTCGAGGCTCCGGTCCGTGGTCATGTTATTACATTAAAATCAAAAATGAAAAAGAATTAAACAAGCCTATCAATTATGAGTTACAAGGTTCCTATCTATAAATCTTCTGAAGCTTGATCTTGAGTCTTGAATGGTGCTTCATGCTGACTTTTGATTTGAACCTTGATGCTTTCTAGCTGCAGGTGCTAGTTTGTTCTACTTCAGCTTTACGGATCACAACGGGGCATGCAAAGCTCGTGACTCAGTCATGTCTGAAGCAATCCACATCTTCTCTCCGCTTCTGCACTTGGATACTTCTTTTTTTGTTTTTATTCTTTTATTCTAAATTGAGTTCTACTTCTGTAGGTAATCTATTGTCGACTCACATTCCTGCCGCGAGATTCTGTTGTTGCTAACGCGAATTGAATTCTGAAATGGATTCCCTTGTTCTCCAGGTGGGTGCTTGATTGCCAAAACTTCGAAGTGTATTCCCTTGTTTTCCAGGTGGGCGCCTGATTGCCGAAACTTGAACTGTGTTCCCTTGTTCTCTAGGTGGGCGCCTGATTACCAAAACTTGAAGTGTATTCCCTTGTTGTCTAGGCGGACGCCTGATTGACAAAAACTTCAACTGTATTCCCTTTGTTCTCCAGGTGGGCGCCTGATTGCCAAAACTTGAACTGTATTCCCTTGTTCTCCAGGTGGGCGCCTGATTGCCAAAAACTTGAAATTGTATTCCCTTTGTTCTCTAGGTGGGCGCCTGATTGCCAAAAACTTGAAATTGTATTCCCTTGTTCTCCAGGTGGGCGCCTGATTGCCAAAATCTGAACTGTATTCCCTTGTTCTCCAGGTGGGCTCCTGATTTCCAAAACTTGAACTGTATTCCCTTGTTCTCGAGGTGGTCGCCTGATTGCCAAAAACTTGAAACTGTATTCCCTTTGTTCTCCAGGTAGGCGCTTGATTACAAAAAACTTGAAACTGTATTCCCCTTGTTCTCCAGGTGGGCGTCTGGTTGCCAAAACTTTAATTTGTATTCCCTTGTTCTCCAGGTGGGCGCCTGATTGCCAAAACTCAAACTGTATTCCCTTGTTCTCCAGGTGGGCGCCTTATTGCCAAAACTTTAACTGTATTCCCTTGTTCTCCAGGTGGGCGCACGGTTGCCAAAACTTTAACTGTATTCCCTTGTTCTCCAGGTGGGCGCCTGATTGCCAAAACTTTAACTGTATTCCCTTGTTCTCCAGGTGGGCGCACGGTTGCCAAAACTTTAACTGTATTCCCTTGTTCTCCAGGTGGGCGCCTGATTGTCAAAACTTTAACTGTATTCCCTTGTTCTCCAGGTGGGCGCCTGGTTACCAAAGCTCAAATTGTATTCCCTTGTTCTCCAGGTGGGCGCCTGATTGCCAAAACTTGGATTGTATTCCCTTGTTCTCCAGGTGGGCGCCTGATTGCCAAAACACGAACCGTATTCCCTTGTTCTCCAGGTGGGCGCCTGATAGCCAAAACTTTGAACTGTAATCCTTTGTTCTCCAGGTGGGCGCCTGATTGCCAAAACTTGAAATTGTATTCCCTTTGTTCTCCAGGTGGGCGCCTGGTTGCCAAAACTTTAATTTGTATTCCCTTGTTCTCCAGGTGGGCGCTTGATTGCCAAAACTCGAACTGTATTCCCTTGTTCTCCAGGTGGGCGCCTGATTGCCAAAACTTTAACTGTATTCCCTTGTTCTCCAGGTGGGCGCCTGGTAGCCAAAAATTTGAAACTGTATCCCCTTGTTCTCCAGGTGGGCGCCTGATTACAACAAACAGACGAACAAAGAAACTTTTCTGCCTCAGTTTGGTATCTGGGATCATCTGTGAATGTTAAACGAATCATGTTACCCAAAATCTCTAATAATTTAAACTAAATCCCATTATTCAGGAGGGTCCTGAAAATTTCAAATTGAATCTCATCTCAAGAATGAAAACTTTAAAGCCAACTATATTTCCTTAAAGTAGAGCTTATGCTGGACCTTGTTACTCATGGATGTTTTGAATTTTAACTAAGTCCCATTTTCCAGGAGGGTCCTGAGAATTTAAAACCTAAATCTTTTAAAATTTGAAATTAAAATCCCATTATCCAGGAGGGTCCTGAGAGCTTAAAACTAATCCTTGAAAATTTGAAATCAAATCCCATTATCCAGGAGGGTCCTAAGAATTCACGGTTAAACCTTTCCGATGCATGCTTTCCTTACAGAGGGTTCCTCCAGAACAAACGAGATTTCCTGCCCCTGTTTCAATCAAAGAAAACTTTATCAGTTTGAAAAATGTGGTGGTTAGTTTGTGGCATTCTTGCTGAAGATGGCCTTCCCACTGTCGTGCTTTGTGCTAACTGGCTGCTTTGAAATGGCCAAGAATTTGTTTGACTTTCTGACTGAATCTCAACCACAAGACCCTGAAAGACCCGAATGACCTGAACTCAAACCACTGTTTTACATTTTTGTCCTTCCCATTTTAAATTCCGCATCTTCCACGACATTCACAAACCACTCGACCATTTGAACTTTCACTAACACCTTATTTTTCCATTTTTGCATTGTGTTATTTCTGGTATGTTTTGGCCTCACTTTGCTTTGTGCAATTTCGAAAGTTGGTACTAAGATTTGGAATCCTTCTTTACTTGCTTAAACAAGGCTGACATTGATAAAGCCTTAGAGAAGTAAACCCAAGAAAAATGAAATGCAATGACATTGGGAATTAGAAGAAAATTCAAAACATGATGACTGTTAGTGGGAGAAAAAGGGAAAAGAGACATATCTGAGTGAGGCAACTGGCGCCAATGGTCATGACATGCATTTCGGATTAATCAGCCCAGCCTGTTCAACCAATCAACTTTCAATTGTCATACCTAAGCCCGAGATCTCAATAACCCAATCTCTTCGCCAAGTCACTGACCTTTTTCGGTTTGCGGTGCCCTGAAGGGTTTTCACCGACAAACCTCTCTCATTTGTTCATCTCTCAACTCACAGTCGCCTTACAGTTTCCGTGAAGGTTTTCACCAATAAAACTCTCTCATTTTTAATTTCTCTCGGCTCGCCATCACCTTATGGTGCCCGTTAGGGTTTTCACCAATAAGACTCTCTCATTTCTTTGTTTTTCTTTGTGCGGCGCAGAGTGTTGCCCCTTGGTGTGAATCATACCTCTGTCTTGCTTTACTTGGCACTCTCAAATATTGGTCGGAAGGTCTTTCTTTGGACCGTAATGCAGGCTTTTGGATGGGGTTAGAAAGAAAGGATAAAGGGTCAAAACAAATTGAGTGGATTCACAATTACAACTTTTGGAATCGGATCTTTTACATAGTCACAACTTCTGCCCCAGTTTCTTTGCTTGGGGGCTTTTGAATTTTTATTTGGATGGGACCGAACCGTGAGGCTGCCTACGTATCCTTAAAAGGAATCAGGTCAAACGTAGTTCATGAAAGTTTTGATTTGTTGTTGTTACTTTTCTCTTTTTCTGTTCTTTTCTCTTTTTCTCTTCTTTTCTTCTTTTTAATTTCTTTTTCTTTCTTTTTTTTTTCACTTTTTTTTTCATTCTTTTCTTTCTTTATTCAATTTTGTGTCCGTGTTTCTGGATCTTGCTACTGATTCCAAAAGAGGGGTATGAAAGAAAATTAAAAGCTCAAAGGGGTAACAAAGGGTAAAGTGTTTAGATAGCAGAATAAAATGCCTTCGTCATTCCAATCTTCAAAACATGCCAAGTACAAACAAACACAATTTAAACCAAAGAAAATCATACATAATATCTTTTGACTGTGTCAGAATTAATAGGCATATCTACACATTTGACTTCTATATCTGTTAAATACAAAGCACCATTGGACAACACTCTTGTTACGATGAACGACCCCTGCCAATTTGGGGCGAACTTGCCTTTTGCTTCAGCCTGATGTGGAAGGATGCGTTTCAACACTTGCTGACCCACTTCAAATTTCCGGGGACGTACCTTATTGTTGTATGCTCTTGCCATTCTCCTTTGATACAACTGGCCATGACACACTGCTGCCAATCTTTTTTCGTCAGTCAGACTTAATTGCTCTGAACGGGTTTTGACCCACTCATCATCATCAATTTCGGCTTCAGCAACAATCCGAAGAGATGGGATTTCAACTTCCGCGGGTATCACTGCTTCAGTACCATATACCAACAAATTAGGAGTTGCACCTACTGAAGTACGCACAGTAGTGCGATAACCTAGCAAAGCAAAAGGCAACTTTTCATGCCATTGCTTGGAACCCTGCACCATTTTCCGAAGTATTTTCTTTATGTTCTTGTTGGCCGCCTCGACAACTCCGTTTGCCTTGGGGCGATACAGAGTGAAATTCCGATGTGTAATCTTGAACTGTTGGCATACTTCTTTCATCAAGTGACTGTTAAGATTAGCACCATTGTCTGTGATGATTACCTTTGGGATTTCGAACCGACAAATGATACTTGAATGAACAAAATTGACCACTGCCTTCTTGGTCACAGATTTGAAAGTTTCAGCTTCAAGCCACTTAGTGAAATAGTCAATGGCCACCAGAATGAACCTGTGCCCGTTTGACGCCGCGGGCTCAATTGGTCCAATGACATCCACGCCCCAAGCAACAAAGGGCCACGGCACGGACATTGTGTGCAATTCAGATGGTGGAGAATGAATCAAGTCTCCTTGTACCTGGCATTGATGACACTTGCGCACAACACTGATGCAATCTCGTTCCATGGTGAGCCAACAATACCCTGCTCGAAGAATCTTCTTTGCCGGAACATACCCGCTCATATGCGGTCCACAAATTCCGGAATGTACCTTGGTCATGATAGTCGTGGCTTGCTTAGCATCGATGCACCTCAATAGCCCAAGATCTGGAGTTCTTTTGTACAACACTCCCTCGCTCAAGAAAAATCCACTAGCCAAACGTCGAATTGTTCTCTTTTGATCACTTGTGCCTTGTACCGAATATACTGCCATCCTAATGTACTCCCTAATGTCATAGAACCATGGTTCACCATCAAGTTCTTCTACAACCACATTACAGTAGGCATGCTGATCCCGAACTTGAATAGGCAGAGGATCGACATAAGTTTTGTCCGGGTGATGCAACATTGACGCCAAAGTAGCCAAAGCATCGGCAACCTCATTATGGATCCTTGGAATATGACTGAACTCTATGGATCGAAACCGTTGACAAAGATTCTGAAAACATTGTCTATACGGTATGAGCTTTAAATCCCGTGTTTCCCATTCTCCTTGAATCTGGTGCACCAGGAGGTCCGAGTCTCTCAAGATCAAAACTTCCTGGGCTCCCATCTCTACAGCTAACCTCAATCCAAAAATGCATGCCTCGTACTCAGCCATGTTGTTGGTACAATAGAACCGAAGCTTAGCCGTAATAGGGTAGTGATGTCCTGTTTCCGAGATGGGTACTTCCCCTATTCCGACACCTTTCATGTTAGCGGCCCCATCGAAGAAGAGTTTCCAACCGGGCTTTTCTTCCTGCTCAACCTCGTTAATATGCATCACCTCTTCATCAGGAAAATAGGTCTTCAATGGCTCATACTCTTCATCGATCGGGTTCTCGGCCAAATAATCGGCCAATGCTTGGGCTTTCATCGTGGTCCGAGTCACATAGATAATTTCAAACTCCGTGAGCAAAATCTGCCACTTCTCAAGTCTCCCTGTGGGCATAGGCTTCTGAAATATATATTTTAGATGATCCAGGCGAGAAATGAGGTAAGTAGTGTAACATGACAAATAATGCTTCAACTTTTGTGCCACCCAAATCAGTGCGCAACATGTTCTTTCAAGGGGAGTGTACTTAACCTCATAGGATGTGAACTTCTTACTGAGATAATAGATGGCCTGCTCCTTCCTTCCAGTGATGTCATGCTGACCCAACACACAGCCAAACGAGTTATCCAAGACCGTCAGATAGAGGATTAAGGGCCTCCCGGGTTCCGGCGGGACCAACACAGGTGGGTTTGACAAGTATCCCTTGATTTTATCAAATGCCTCCTGGCACTCATCAGTCCATTTTACCGCAACATCCTTCTTCAACAACTTAAAGATGGGCTCACAAGTTGTTGTGAGTTGAGCAATAAACCTGCTAATGTAGTTTAAACGCCCGAGCAAACTCATCACCTCAGTCTTGTTCCTCTTGAATAGCTTTGATCTTTGACGGGTCCAACTCAATGCATCGACGATTGACTATGAATCCCAACAGCTTTCCGGATGGAACACCAAATGCACACTTGGCAGGGTTAAGCTTAAGATCGTACCTCGCGGAGCCTTTGGAAAAACTTTCTCAAATCTCCGACGTGGTCGGCCTGCTGCTTTGACTTTATGATCACATCATCCATGTAAATCTCAATCTCCTTGTGTATCATGTCATGGAACACAGTAGTCATTGCCCTCATGTAAGTTCCCCCAACATTTTTCAAACCAAATGGCATTACCCGATAGCAATAAGTTCCCCATGGAGTAATGAATGCTGTCTTTTCTGCATCCTCCTCGTCCATCAAAATCTGGTGGTATCCCGCATAACAATCCATGAAAGACCCGATCTCGTGCTTGGCACATTTGTCAATCAGAATGTGGATATTTGGAAATGGAAAATTATCCTTTGGGCTTGCTTTGTTGAGATCATGGTAATCAACGCACACCCTTGTCTTTCCATTCTTCTTTGGCACCGGCACAACATTAGCTAACCAAATAGGATATCGCGTGACTCAAATGACCTTTGCTTCCAACTGCTTTGTGATTTCTTCCTTAATCTTCACACTCATGTCAGTTTTGAACTTTCTCAGCTTCTGTTTGACGGGAGGGAATGCCGGGTCAATTGGAAATTTGTGGACCACCAAATCGATACTCAAGCCTGGCATGTCATCATACGTTCATGCGAAAATATCCTTTATATTCAAACAATGCTTTGATTAATTCTTCCCTGATTTGTGGCTCAAGATGGACACTTATCTTGGTTTCTCTGACATTATCTGGATCTCCTAAATTGATTGCTTCCGTTTCATTCAGATTAGGCTTGGGTTTTTCTTCAAAGTGATTTAGTTCCTTACTAATTTCCTCAAATGCATCATCCTCATCATATTCTGTTTCATCATCACACTCTATTTCTTGGATTATTATTTCAGAATTGGATTGACTTTTAAGACTGGGCCAAAGATTCCTCATGCATGTCATGTCATTGAAACCAGCATAAAAAGAACTGTACAAAGAAGAAAAGAAAACAAAACAAGAACTATCAGGAAAGATGGAAAAGGGAAATTGCATTTCATTAAAAATAAAGGATAACAGGGTTTGTACATCAATAAGCGAAAAATAAAATCTGGGTCACAATCCTGGAATAACCTAGATAGAAAGGAAACCAAAACAAACTACCAGACTCCTTCCGAGTGGGGAGAGGAGTTGACTTCCAATTGTTAAGCTTTACATTCGGCCTGATGAACTGCACGTCGCTTTGTTGGACCCTCTTTCGACTTCTACCATGTTCACATCCTCAAACAACTTTTGGAACCTTTCAATTAATTCTCCATCAATGTCAACCACGGGACTTGGAACTGTTGACACTGGGCGTTTCCTGGCGCCGGGCTTGACAAAGGACCTGGAGAGACGCAGGATAGGCTTCGGAAGTGTCCATGCCTTCTGTTTCAGCCTTTTCTCCCTCTTCACATCTGCCCCTGTGGGTTTGAACCCGAGACCGAACGTGCCCAAATTTTCCAGGAGGGACACTGGCTGTACGATACCCTGCAAGGATGCACCCAGACCTTTACCTGGCATAAACCCATTTTTCAGCATTTCAGAGGCCACCATGACGGATGCGGAGGCTATCTTTGGAGTTGGAATATATTCCCCTTCTGGAACCTTCTCGACCGGCACTGTTTCAGAAACCTGATATACCCAAGGCCCTTTGTCGTCTTCGGCCTCGGTAAACGGGAGATAGGCATCACTGTGAGCACACAAATTCTCTTCACCATGCATAACGATCTCCTGCCTGTCCCACTCAAACTTGACCATCTGGTGCAAAGAGGATGGGACTGCTTTGGCGGCGTGTATCCAGGGCCGACCTAACAGAAAATTGTAAGAGACGGCTACGTCCAAGACCTGGAATTCCATGGTGAACTCCACCGGTCCTATTTTCAACTCAAGCACTATATCCCCGACCGAATCTTTTCCTCCACCGTCAAAACCTCGGACGCATATGTTGTTCTTGTGAATCCTCTCATCATCAACTTTTAACTTGTTCAGAGTAGAGAGAGGGCAAACGTTTGCACTGGAGCCATTGTCAATTAATACCCTGGTGACCATGGAATCTTCACATTTTACCGTAAGATAGAGAGCTTTGTTGTGTTCAGTTCCTTCCACGAGCAACTCGTCATCAGGGAAGGTGATCCTGTTCACCTCAAATATTTTGTTGGTGATCTTTTCCAGATGGTTCACTGAGATTTTGTCGAGGACATAAGCCTCGTCAGCACTTTCATCAGGGCCCGACGATGCTCATCTGAGTGGATCAACAATGATAGCAGGGAAATCTGAGTGGGCGTTTTTCTCAACTGCTCCACGATGGAGTAATCTTGTACCTTCATTTTTCTCAAAAACTCCTTTGCTTCTTCTTCAGTGACTGCTTTCTTTACTAGAAATGGGTTATCTCTGGATGTTTTAGCTTTCCTTAACTCTTTCGGGGCAAAGCATCTCCCCGAACGAGTCCCTGGGCTTCATTGACTTCTTCTTTCACTTCCTTTCCCTTATAGGTCACTATCACCTGTTTGTAGCTCCATGGGACAACCTTGGTGTTGACTACCGGCAACTGAGTTATAGGTTTGATGATGATAGGGTCCGTACGGTCACCCTTTACAATTATGATAGGCTTACTCGTCAACCCTGGCACAACCACCCTTGACTCATCTTGCCTTGCTACAACATTACTTGGGGATCCTTTCTCAACTATGACAGATGACTCGCTTTTTGTCGTGCTCAACTTGTTCACAGATCCTTCAATCGTTGGTTTTCTGACCGGCTTGACCTCACTAGATTGAATCATCATGACGGACTGTGAGGGTTTCTTGGGTTCCCCCTCCTTATATACTATCTCGATCATGTTAGTTTCATGATGGGTTGGCAACGAGTTCTGATTGATGTTAGGTGCCTCCGGAGTTTGGACTACGATCTGGTTTGTGTCAGTGAGCTCCTGGATGGCATTTTTCAGATGCCAACACTTCTGTGTATCATGTCTCAGAGTACCAGAACAGTAGGCACAACTCAAGGAGTAATAAAGATTCTTTGGAGAAGGGTTTGGCAACTTCGATTCAATTGGCCTCAGCACATCCAACTACCTCAATCTCTGGAATAAACTGGTATAAGACTCCCCCAATGGGGTGAAAGTTTTCTTCCGCTGCAAGCTCTTATTTATGAATACTGGGTAGGGCCGAAAACTTGGGCCGGTAGGATTTCGATAGGCTTTCGGGGGTGGGTAAGCATTTTGTGGAGCTGGGTAGGTGTTTTGTGGGGCTGGGGCATGCCATTGTGAATATGAAGGAGGTTGAGTGTATGACTGGGCGTGGTGGACAGAAATTTGAGGGTCTGGTGATGGGAAGTAATGTTGGGGTGGATTATATGGAGTTTGGGGGTAGGCTCGGTGATGGGGTCGGGGCTGGGTATAATGGGGTGACGGGATCCTTGGTCCAAACCACGATCCTGAATCAACTATTGCCACATCTTCTTTCTTCTTCTTTCCAATCACTCCCCCGGTACCATTCTGAATGGCTTGGGTGGTTGATTTGATGGCCGAGTAGCTCATGATTTTGCTTGATTTAAGCCCTTCCTCCACCATGCCACCCATCTTTACTACCTCATTGAAAGTCTTGCCTATGGCCGATATCAGGTGGCCAAAGTAAGTAGGCTCCAGAGCCTGCAAAAAGTACTCCACCATTTCATTTTCCTCCATCGGGGGGTTGACTCTTGCCGCTTGTTCTGTCCAGCGAAAGCCATATTCCCTGAAACTTTCACTAGGCTTTTTCTCAATCTTAGTCAAAGACAAACAATCTGGAAAAATCTCGATGTTGTATTGGAAATGACGAGCGAATGCTTGGGACAAATCATCCCAAGTATACCATCTGCCGTGATCCTGACGAGTGTACCACTCCAATGCCGCACCACTTAGACTCTGGCTAAAGTATGCCATCAGTAGTTCATCTTTCCCACCAGCTCCTCTCATTTTACTGTAGAATCCCCTCAAATAGGCCACCGGGTTTCCGTGCCCATCATATAAGTCAAATTTAGGCATTTTGAATCCCATAGGTAGCTGAACATCGGGAAATAAACACAGATCTCTGTAGGCTACGCTCACCTGGCCTCCCAATCCCTGCATGTTCCTGAACGATTGTTCCAGGCTTCTTACCTTCCTAAACATCTCCTCCTGCTTTAGGTTTTTAGGCGGTTTCTCAGTCTCAATAGGGAGGTCGAAACGAGGAGTGTAAGAGTAATGGTCTGGGGCCTTGAAGGTAGGCTCCGGGGGATAGTATTGGTTATCTTGGGTATGAAATAATGGCTCACTAGAGGATCGATGGAGTGTAGCGGGCGGGGGTGCTATGTAAACAGGGGTGGCTGGTTGAAGGGGGTATGGGATTGGTTTGGCTGGTGGTGCTTGTGTGGTTTGGGAAGTGGTGCCCTGATAGTGGTGGTAATGGGGGAAGCCTGGTGGATGTTGCGGAGATGAGTCAACAGTGGGAGGTTCCTGGGATTGAGCTAGTGGCAGGATGAAAGCAGGGTTGGCGGGGTATGATGGTGGTGGATGCCCCTTCATCCATGCTTGGTACATCTCTGCCTTTTGGTGTTTCAACTTATGTAACTCCTCTTTCAGATTAACATCAGACTCATCTCCCTCCCTTGACGGATCAGTAACACTTGCATCCAGCTCTTTGCCAGCCATGCTCAAACTTGTTTTTAGACCTGGTGTTGTACAGGTGGGTTTCCAGAATGCCAAACAAACTAACCACCTGACTAACATCAATGACAACAACAAACTTGTCAGCGTTAAAAGATTTAACAGATAGGCAACCGCACATTCGGGATGCAATGCACCTAGATAGTTAAAGCTTCTATTCATGCGTTTGAATGGCAACATGATTCATCCCGGCTTTTAACTAACTCTTCGCATTTTGCACTTTCCTCTTCTCTCTCTTTTTCTTTCACTCCAAAACCCTTCTCAATCACTATTGGCCTTTTCCACTTATTTTTGTTGCCTCCCTCTTATTTTGCACTTGTTTTTCCTCTCTTGTTTTGCCATTATTGCCGTCCAGTCAATTTTCTTGTTTCTATTTCTTTGATTTTTCTTTTTTTTTATTTTTTTTTTTATGGTTATGATCAAATTCTGTGGGGATTGCCTACGTATCATGGCGCCACATGAATCAAATCATTGTGTAGTTCAGGGAACAAATGCGAAATAAAGAAAGACATATTTTTTGTTTTTTTTCTTTTTTTTCTTTTTCAAATTTTCATGAAATTAACAAAACAAAATATCCTGATTACAACGACTTCCCCTAAAAATTTAAACATAAAAACTAACAAACTCGACAAGTGGGCTAGCAGACTCGAATAGAAATTATGCATACATAAGTGCCTCAATTACTGCTCCAGCGGCCCGCGGGACATCAGTCGTTCTCGCCGCGGGCCTATGCACCATATCTTCTTGAAGGTGAAATAGGTCTACCATGACCTGTCGGACAAAAATCATAACAGAGGCGAAGAACATAGACCTGGTCATGTTTTCACACTCGTTGCACTTCATTGCAATGTAGTCCGCAATGCTCCTAACCCTTTCTCTGATAATACCCTTCTCTTGTATCAATCGTCTAATCTGCTGGGATCTGGCCCCCAAAATTTGTTCGGCTGTATGATTTTTCTCTTGAAGCTGCTGCAGGTCTTTCTCTAGCTGCGACATCATGGCATATCAGTATTCTCTTTATGCTTTGAAATCTTTTGCCTGCTTGGTCATTTTGTTCTCAAGGATGGCGATCTTTTTCTTCAACCCCACGGCTTTGAACCTTTTCCAGTTTGCCCTTGGTCTTTTTAAGATCAAAAATATATTCACCCACTTTCTGCCTGAGATTATCTATAAGCTTTTCATCCCTTGCACTTCTGACGGGGTTCTCGGCTGCTATTTTCATTTCCCGAATTTGGGCCTGGAGGGCGTCATTTTCTTCGGCCAGCTTTTCTTTTCACCCTCATCCACGGCGGCTTGCAAACCATTCTCAAATTGAAGATCCTTGACTTACTCTTCCAACCTTCCTATTGTGGCCCTGTACTCATTCTCCTTAGTCAACCAAGCCCATTGTTCCTGTGATGCTTCAACAAATTCCTGGATGTGGGACCTTTTGGCTGGTCTTTCAGGTTCGGCCCTTGCAGTGTTTTTCTTTTTATACCAAGCAAGATAGGCTGGTGAGACCTTGCCTTTAGACAAGTCACACACTCGAGTGTTTGCCGTCAAATACTGGCACTCGTTCCAAATATGACGAACTGTTTCTTCATGAAATTGGCCGTCGGAGCTGACTTCGACTACATAAACACTAAGATCCTTATCTGGATGTGTCACCTGGCATCTTCCCATCTGTCTCATCACCCGTATTGAGTGTAAGGCTGAATGTCTCGAAGACCCATTAGGAGGAAGTAAGGACCGGTAGCCGGCATATATACAACTTCTTCGACGGGGAGCCAACCCAGTGTCCATTCTATTTGTCCTGCCGTTATGGAGCGAAGGCAAGATACTCAATCTCCAAACCCTTCTGGTAATCTGAAACCTGAGACCCTTGTGTCGAACTCCTCAATGCAGCTCTTTCCCATGGATCCATAGTTCATATATCGAGGGCGGTGACACAGATGCTAAATCATCCACATTTGTAGTAGTAAATTGCACCCCTCGAAAAAATCTACCCCATCTTTACAAGCCGTGAGAGCTCGGTATATCTCAGACACTATCATAGGGGCAAGGGTGCTCTTGGTGTTGGTAATCAAAACACTGACGACTCCAGCTACCCGCATATCAATATTCCCATCCTTCCGGGGAAACACCACGAGACCTAAGAAAGCTACCATGAAAGCGAAACTCCTATGCTCATCCCATTTCGATCGGTTCCCTTTGCTACAATTCCCGTTTTCTGGGTTGTTAAATCCCCCTTCACGCCCGTACCTCTGGTATATGAAGCGTAGAGTGGAAAACGCTCCTGCCAAATCTGTATACTGGATCCCCCTGCTTATTTTTAGCAAATCCAGAAACTTGTGGGGGGTAATGGCCCTTGGAGCGACCATGTATTTATGCCTTAGACCTTCAGTACTTCCCACATAACCTGCTATTTCTTCCAAAGTGGGTGTGAGTTCAAAATCTGAGACATGTAGAACGTTGTGAGCTGGGTCCCAAAATGTTACCAAGGCCCTTATTATGTCTCCTATGGGCCTGACCTTTAGCAATCCCGTAAGCCCTTTCAAATAAAGGTTGACCATGTCTCGTCCTTCTTGACCCAAATCTTCCCACCACATGTGTAGCTCCAGTGGAACCTTGGACATAATCCCTATTGGTAAATTTTGACTCGTGCTCATTCTGCACATTTAGATTAAGGTGGTTGGTTTATAGACAACGTGAATCTTACTGGAAAACTGACAAAAGGCTTATTTTGCAAAAAGCTAAAATAATAAAAATAAATCAAGTATACTTTTGCGAATACAACCTTTCATTACTTCGAAATGGAAGTTCTTAGGGCTGTGTTCGCTAGTGGCCAAAATTAACTAAGAAAACGTCGGTGGCTATTTTGCAAAGCAGCCTTTCGGCGTCCCGCTGGAACATTCGGCTATTTAGACAAAACGGCATTACCTACTTATTTATGAAAAAATGACGACACTTCATATATTTTTTTCAAAAATTTTTCAAAAAGCGGGGCTGGACCCGATGAGGGTTGCCTATGTATCCCACGTCCGGTGAGAATCAAACCCGCATAGTTCGGCCAGTTTTGACACGCAAAGGAAAAACCATTTTGGACTAAAACTTTTCTTTCTCAAAAACTCCTTTTTTTTCTTATCTATGTATTTTCCAAGAAAATTTTCCCCTTTTTTTTTCAAAAAATTTGGTAGAGTTTCGGGATATTTTGGACACCATTTTTGAAAAGGGGTGAAATCCTCTCTCCTACCTCAAACTTGGTTTTCTTTTTGGTTTTCCTCACTTAGTCTAAAAGCCGGTCAACATGCAATCCGAAACAAATTAAATGCACAGGTAGCACATAAAATGCATCAGGTTGGTCTTTTTATTTTATTTCTGGGTACGCCTTTCCTAGACGGACCCAACCCCTGTGTTGAGTCCCCTAAGTCAAATGCACATGATGCAAACAAGCGTTCCTACTAGGGATCCGACATGAGGCTGAGTTATTCTAGGTTTAAAACCTGAGTGTATTGTTCTAGACCNCCTTCTAAATTGGGATATGACACTATCAGAAAGAAGTCACGCTAGCGTGCACTCCTCAGAAGATAGAAGAGAGGGGTTCCGAAGCAGTTTATATACAGTTCAGATAATATCAAAGCGGTAAAAAGCAACATTTAGCACATGAGGCCCAAACATGTAAATAAAATCAGGTAATAAACAAAGCCAACATATAACAATTATTCTAAGCTCGAATTCTTGAACCTTGAACCAGAGATTCTGGGTTCGGTCACCAGCAGAGTCGCCAGAGCTGTCACACCTCCTTTTTACTACCCCGGGAAGGGTATAAAGAAGTTTTTTCCAATTTAAATGACAATCGAAACGAGATTATTTTATTAAAGATTCAGAGTCGCCACTTGGGATAGTTTATGGTGTCCCAAGTCACCGATTTAAATTCCGAATCGAAGAAAGATTGACTCTGTTTCACAGTCCGCGAAACACAGAAATCCAGGTAAGGAATTCTGTTAACCCGGGAGAAGGTGTTAGGCATTCCGGAGTTCCGTGGTTTTAGCACGGTCGCTAAACTATTAATAGTTGGCCTAATTATCTGATTAACTACATGTTTTAAAGCCTATTGTGTCTTTTTACCTTTTTCCTTTTTAGCCGCTTTTGATTATTTTAAACAATTATGGAGTTTATTTAACAAGTCGTGGTGTCGTGCACTTGTTATTTTTGTATACATCGCAAATCATGTCACGGGAACCGTACCCACGATCTACAACATGTTTATTTTAATTATTTGAAATTAGGGGTCGAGTCACGCCAGTGTGCACCCGAATTTTGGAGTTATGTATCTATGACTATCCCATGGGAACCGTACCCATAGTCACGATAATTTATTATTACACTGCGCCTAAGGCAAGATCTTGTTTGTGATTTGGTCATTTTCCATGCAAAAGATTAATAAATCAATACTTTCGAACTTTCAGTTTCTATTCATCTTTTTATTTCATTCCTTTTCTAAAGTCACATTTTGACTTTTGTAAAAGAAAGACCAAACTATTTCCTTGTCAAAATCTCACATATCACAATTGCAGTGAAATCATTTCGACAGTATAACAAGGAACGAACAAACAATATTCATGACCAGGCAAACGATATCAAAGCTAATTTTGAACCGACATACAAACGAACAGACAATATCAAAACTTATTCTTCAAACCAATTTTGAACCACATATACAAACTAATTACTAGGAAAACAATTATAAAGTAAGAATTGCAAGCAAACACAGAGAATTCAAATAAAGTAAATCTGGATTAAGTGAAGAGCAAAGGAAAGAGTGATCCTTAAAGTAAAGCCAATATTTCACTTCTGTTATTAAATTGAAGGCAAAAAAAGTGATGCTCAATCAGTGACCTTGACTTGGACCAACAGAAATAGACACCGACAAGAGCCTTAGACCGAAAAACTTCGCGGCGCCGGAAACTCGAACAAGGACTCAAAACATAGTAATTTTGGTTCTGAAAATGCTTAACAACAGAGAATATGGACAACGCAACTCGACTGAAATGCGAATCTGCTGGAAACCTCGGATGAACAACCTTGCCGGAACTCAACGGACCTCTAGCTCGCCGGACATTTGGTGATAAACACACTGAAAAGAGCTACCGTGGCTGGTTTTTTGCTGGTTATTGGGAGTGCTTTAGGGTGGAGGAAATGATGGGGTGTTAGGTTGTAGAAGTTAGAGAAGGGTGGTCGTATGGCTGACGATTCTGGCATATTCCAGGCAGTTTTGGTATTAAGGAGGTGAAGGGCGGCGGCTTGGCTGTGGTCGTTCTTTTTGGGGTGAGGAAGGAGAAGCTGGTGGCTGGTCCGGTTGAAGATTAGAGAAGAAGGAGATGACGATGGTTGTTTTTTTTTCTTTTTGCGAGGAAGGGGAGTTGGTCGACGGCAGTAGGGAGTGTGAAGGGTGAAAACTAAGGGAGCCTTAGGTTTGTGTGTGGTGTATGGAGGCAGAGGGGAGGAGTGGAGCATTGGTGGTGAGGGAGCGGCGAACTGGTTGTGTTCAGAGGTCATTTTTAGGGGAGGCTGGAAACCGTTCTTGGTAGAGGGGTCAGGGTAGTGTGTAATATATA
>ML439041.1:0-31565 GCA_005239525.1 Nicotiana knightiana
AAGAGATGTTGGGGATTGCACCTGGCAGCCCCATCCATTCTTCTGAGGACGTGAACACTGTACACGGCTTTGACATAGAGGATGAAGGTGGTGATGAAGTTACCAGACCCCGAGCCGTGGTTCCTCTAGGCCCAGATGATGATGAGCCTGCATCTATTGCTTTGGCGACCTGTGATTGACAGGGAGCATTTCTTTTCACCCTACTTTGCTTTTTAATTTGTATATGAATCGGGGACGACGCATGTTTTCAGTGTGGGGTGGGAAGTACGCTACTTGTGATATTGTTGTATAATTGGTTTTTAATTTTTTTTTTAGTGTTAACGAGTTTTGTTTAGTTAGTTAGTTTTTGTTTTTAAATTCTATTTTCAGTTTTAGTTTTAGTTAGAAAAAGCTCGGATTTTTCCCGACGATGGATCTGTTGGACAATTTTTTTGAGGGATGGAGTCTGATTTAAAAATTCAAAAAGATTTTTTATTTTGTAGGATAGTTAGGTAGTATCCCTTGGTTTTTCTTTGGGAACCGGTTCTTTTCCAAGGGTGTAGCTCGAACCGGGCACTTTAATTTATTTTTTTAGAGTAGTTAGGAAGAAACTGAGTAACTTAGAAATACCCATTGACATGTTTGGTGCCGGCATATTAGGTATGAAATACATTCTGCTTCCCCTTGTACTGGGTTTGACATGTGATGCCTAAAAAAAATTAAATAGCCTATTTTGCAACGCCTTAGCTCATTTGCTTGACTTGTAAGCCACATAGTGCAATATTGCTTAATTTTCTCAATTATGTATGCTTGCTTTACTTGAGAATTGAACAAACCGTTGTGATTGGGTCATGTGCAATGTGTGTGTGAGGTTTAATTATCTTCTATTCTATCCGGTGTAGTCTAGAACTTGCCCCGTGAGTTAATTGAAGAGAAATTGTAAGTTATCCTAATCTAGGAGATGACGTAGGTATTTTCTTACTTGTTCATGGATGTACTTGTCCACAAAAATAAAAAAATTTCATTCTAGCCCCTTTGATCCTTTTGACCTTTTCTTTGGTACCCACATTACAAGCCGTACCCCTATTTTGTTCTTAAATTGAGATTTTTGCACCTTTACCTTATAAGGCACTTCGTCGCTAAAAGAAGTAGGGTGAGATATTGGAGATTAGTTTTGAGTGGAGCCATGGAAGGGCTCTTTGGTGCATTAAAATTGAAATCAAAAGCCACTAGACAATGAACTTTCATGTATGGAGTGTGTGGAGAAAGAAAAAAAAATGATAGAAGAAGTATGTAGAAAAAGATACACACCTACAAATTTATTAATATGTGCTAGTGGGAGTATAGAAGTGCTTAATTGAAAAAGGTCTATGTTGAATATGGGTTGTGGCAAGTGAATTGGTTGAGGATAATATGTGTTGAATTGTGAATGTAGTGTATTAAAGTGCTTAGGAGGGTAGCCACTATTCCTAAACATATCATGCCCGTCCCTTAGCCTACATTACAACCTTAAAAGTCTTAATTGATCCTAGATTTGGCTAACTTAAATCAGTGGAGATCTACCCTAAGGGCAAGCTTATGGTACGACCATGGGATACATATGAATTCTTTGTGAGAGTGAGTGAAATTTTTGTTCAATCGTGTGATATCCTTAAATTATGTTCAAAATCATATTTGAATGTGTGGACTAGTTATATTCTCTCTTTGTTATTGGTGAGGGAACATGATCTCATGAGTAATTGGTAATGTTGTAAACTTTCTTGTTGGGTAATTGCGTGAATTGAGAGAACTTAGTGGTTACAAGTTGACTTCTGAGGTTTGGTGGTTGCAAATAGGTTGTTGGTATGAGTGATTAACTTGTTATACTTGGGCATGTTTAAAGAAGGGGAAGAATGTGAATTTTTGTATGTTCATATTTGAGTGCCGGTATTGATCATAGTCAAATGGTGAAGTGTGTGTTTAAAAGTAAAATGCTCCTTGTTAATGAACTTTGTACGTGTTGGAGGGTAGTATTTTGTCCCATTGCTCGAGGACGAGCAAGAGTCTAAGTGTGAGGTGTTGATGTTTAGCTTAAAGTATATATATTTTCATGTATATCACCTCATATTTTACTTTTGTTTCGTGAGTTTTAGATGTTAATTGGGATGATTTATATTAATTTGTGGTGTTTTCATGTGTAGGAATGATTTGGGAGCAATTGGGGACGAAACACACAAAATTAGAGCAAAAACGCACAAAACCGGGAAAACTCGAATTTGGGCGCCACAGGCAGGGCTGGGCGCCACTTGTGGCGCTGGAGGCAGTGTGGTATTTCCAGGCAGCGTCGTGGTGGGCGCCCGGTGCTACCCAGGGCGTTGATGACGTGAATTTGTCCTAATTTGACCTGGACTCAGTTAATTCGACCCTAGACCTACCCAACACGTATAAAAACAAGTCTAACCTCAATTTTAAGGGAGAGAACGTGATTTTTGCAGAGAAACAAAAGAGCAACACACTTGGGAGCACGAATTTGATCAATTCTTCCATATGTTTTCTAGTATTATTGGTTTTATGTTTGAAAATATTATTTTTGATGATTGTGTGAACATGTGTGGCTAAGAACCCTATATTCTAGGGTCATGGGTGAACCATGAATGTTATATTTGAAGTTTAATTTGACGAACTTGATTTTATCATATTGGATTGTTTATTTAATTCTGTTCTTAATTACTTTACTGAGTAGCTAACAGTGAAATACTATCTAGGAATCTAGAGTTGAACTCGAAAGTGGGAATTCTAGATTGCATATAGAATTAAATAGAGCATATTCTTGAACCCGGGCATCGGAGAACGGATTCGCAATTAGGATAGACATATACCTATTTGCCTTGCTTGGTTGAAATACAGGAATTGTGAATGAATTCTTGTTAATATTGATTCCATAGACATATAGGCATTAAGTAAATTTGAATAGGCGAATAAGAACTCGAAAGATTCTTATGAGTAATATCAACCCTGTCAATCAATAATCTAGATAAATCACTTAGTCATTTTAAGCCAAGAATATAACACGATTCTTATGTATTTTTACATGGATGTTTTAATAAAATAATAATGTATGTATTTATCCACATGACCATGATAGTAAGTTATATAAAGTGTATTAAAAATGAGTAGTGTTTTAAGTAAATTGAGATAATTCTTGATTATGCAGGTAATTAGTTAATTACCGGGTAACGGGACATTACCTAATAACTAATAAGTTTGGATAATGATTAAAATCCCTACCCCACCCCACCCCACCCCACCCCCACGTGGCAGCAAGCCAAATTTTAAGCAAATGCCTCTTAGTCATTTGGATTAGGTGGTCATCTACGGTAAGTAGATATGACACTTACGTAGAAGTTTGGTTTTAAGTGATTTCACCTTGTAGTTTTCCAATTAAACATTGGCAATATCATGGAGATATTGCATTATCAGTAGATGTTATCATCTCCGTATCTAGATCTGCAGGTCTTCCTTTTCTTGCAGGATAGTCCATAGAATCACCTGCAGACATATTAATTGGACTAGTAGAAAAAAAACCAAGTTTGGTATTAAACAACATTCAAGGTCATAACACTTACTGAATATGGAATCAATAGATGGCCGTCTAGGTGATGTGTCCCTTGTAGGATCTGGGGAAAACTGCAGTTAGAAGTAGACAGGGATACAACTAACTTTTTTGATTTCATAAAGCAAACAGAAACATGAAAACTGAAATATATTGCTATGGTAGAAGGCCTTGAAAGGGGAACAAATGACTTACCAGGAGAGTTGCGTAGTGCCTTGACAGGTCATACACCTTTTTCAAGAATATCATACCGATTTTTCCCTACTCCAGGTATGTTATGGTTATCTCTTTTTTTTTTGTATGATCCAAATTATACAGAAGAAACGAGCAAACGCACAATTTTCATAAGCGATTCTATTCATAAAAATACTAGGGGTTTCTGTGTTTTTGATTCCCTATGTGACATATTATTATATCTTCTGTTCATGGGTCTCAGAATAATACGCAGTTGATAGAGTTTATCCGAAAGGAATATTGAGATTATTAACATATTTTCATGCATTTCATTCATTTATATATGTACATTGACCCATGACCAGATGACGTTATATACGCGCATATATATACATATAAATATATGTATATATGTATATATATATATATATATATATTTATATATATGTATGTATGTATGTATGTATGTATGTATATGGGATATGGCAAAAAGGTTACAGTGTTATATACGCATCACCACCCGATCATTTGGTATATGTTGATGATGTTGCCCACAGTGGCCGAGATGATATGATGGGATGCTCTCAGAGGCTTGATGATGTTATGTACATATAAACCTATGTATTACATGACATTTATATGTATATGCATGACATTATAAATATTTCATGATTTACAGATCTATCCAAACTTACAGGTTGAGTCCTTTACTCCATGTTCTTTATATACTGATTTACCTGCCTTACATACTCGGTACATTATTCGCGTTGACGTCCTTTTGTTGGGGATGCTACATTCATACCTACAGGTATAGATAATCAGTTTGACGAGCCCTCATAGTAGACGAGATTGACATTCAACGAAGGATCGGTAAGAGTCCACCTCATTCGGAGTGCAGCCGAGTCTATGAGTCATCATGTCAAAAACTTTCTAGACTTATGAGTAGGCCGGTACCTTGTCCCATTTGATGTCAAATAATCTTAAAGGCTTTGTAGACAGAGGTTCATTTTGTACAGTATGTCAGAGGCCTTGACGGCCCATATGTATTCATGTTTTAAGAAAAATGGTTCAGTGATACAGTGTTGCCCACTTATAGTTATATATTATGAGTTGTGGCCATGTTGGCCCATGATAATTACAAATGAAAAACAAATGAGTTACACGGTAGTTCGCTCGGGTCAGCACGGCACCGGGTGCCAGCCACGCCTCTCTAGGTTTGGGGCGTGACAATCCATCTCCAACTCCCTGTCCATACTGATCCGGATGTTGGGCTGGAGTCCCTCAATAAAACGAAGAACCCTCTCTCGAACTATGGCAACCAAGGCCGGTGTCAGGCCAAATCACTGAACCGGACTGCATACTCTGACACAGTCATAGCACCCTGGCACAGCTGCTCAAACTCCACGCGCCATGAGTCCCTGAGGCTCTGAGGGACATACTCTCTCAAAAACATATCCGAGAATTGAGTCCATGTAAGTGAAGCTACCTCATCCGAACTACTCAACTCATAAGCGCGCCACCACTGATAGGTTGTTGCTCTAAGCTGAAAGGTGGTAAAAAACCCACTCATCTCCATTGCCCATAGTACGGAGAATACGATGGCACTCCTCCAGAAAACCCTGGGCATTATCTGTAGCCAATCCACTGAAGGTAGGTGGATGGTAATTCTTGTACCTCTCAAGTCTGAGCTGCTCCGCCTCAGAAGCGGTTGTCCTGGTCTCGTGTTGAACCGGAGCTACCGGCTGCATAGGGATGAACTCTGGGCCTGGTCAACCTGGACCCTCGGCTCAGGAGTTCGGGTTGTGGGAGTCTGTGCCCCTCCCCCATCCTGATATGTGGCAGGAGCTAGTGGGATCAATCCAGCCTGAGTTAAGGTGATGAACATTCTCATGAACTGGGCTAGAGTCTCATGGAGGGCTGGTGCAGAAATAGGCACCGCTAATACCTGCCCTCCAGCTGGAGCTTCTGGGGGCTCCTCTGTCGCAGCTTTCGCGGGTGCTCTGGCCGCATCGCGTGGTCGTCCTCTACCCCGGCCCTGACCTCTACCGGCTCTAGTAGGGGGCGGGGGTGCCTATTTGTCAGATCCTCCGGTATGGGCCCTCACCATCTGTGAGAAAGAATAGAATAGAGAAGTTTAGAATTGATGCCAACAAATTCGCACGACAAGGAATCAAAGAAGTATAATTGTTCGTAACAGTTCCATAGCTTATCGAAGATGAGTACGGACGTCTCCATACCGATCCGCGAGACTCGAATAAACCTACATGTGACTCACGACACCTGTGAACCTAGAGCTCTGATACCAACTTGTCACGACCCAAACATCCCTCCGAAATACGTCGTGACGACACCTAGTCTCTACGACTAGGTAAGCCTAAAAATTTACAGAAAAATGCCAATAATGGAGGCAAAACTTAACATCTAACTGCAATAGATACTGGGTAACCAATAACAATGCCTCTTTACATGTGCAATAACCAAAACACTAATGTACACAACTTTCCCAAAACCCGGAACATCATGAGTCACAAGCTACAGAAAGGAAATAGTATCTCTATACACCAGAGTCTAATAAAAGAAAGTACAGAAAGTGTTTGACACGAGGAAGAGTAGAAGGGGACTTTGAGGTCTGCGGACGTGACATATATACCTTGAAGTCTCCAAAGATGTCTCGACTCACTAATAATGCGGCTGATAACGAGCACCTAAGTCTGCACACAAAACATTTACATAAGAGTAGCATGAGTATACCACAATTGGTACCCAGTAAGTGCTGATCCTAACCTCGGTCGAGTAGTGAAGAGGTCGGGTCAGGCCCATTGGTATATAATAAATAAAGCAGGAAAATAAAATAGTATAATAAGAGACTGGAGTTCAACAAAGGAAAACACAATGAAATAATAGAACAACACCCGAAAATAAACAACAGGGGATCTCCCGAGATACCTCCTTGTAGTCCCAAAAGTATATATGCAGGGAGGGCTCCCGAGGTACCTCCTCGTAGTCCCAAAAGTAAATGTGCAGGGGGATCTCTCGGGATACCGTCCCGTAGTCCCAAAAGTAAATATGCAGAGGGATCTCCTGGGATACCGTCCCGTAGTCTCAAATGTGTACGCACTCGTCACCTCGCGTACATGGCGCTCACTTATCAATATCAGTACTAAATCCTAAGGGATTTTCCCCACACAAGTTTAGGCAACCCATTTACCTCGAACCAAACTAAATCAATCGGCAGCAATGCTTTTCCAACGAATATACGACTCCAAATGGCCAAAATTTAGCCAAAATAAATTACATACCATAAATATAGCTATAAGAAACCAATCTAATCAATGAAATCTAAATTAAAGCAAGAAATTAGCAAATCAAACCAAAAAGCCTCCACAGGCCGATGTCTCGGAATCGGGTAAAAGTCACAAAATATGAACACCCATTCACTCACGAGTCCAACATATAAAAATTAATCAAATCCGAACACAAATCCCCTTTCAAAACTCAAAATCTTAGTTGAAGAAATTCTTCTAATTTTCCCCAAATTTCAACCCCAAAATCCGAAATCAAATATGAAATTAATGATAGATTAGTGGGATATAACCAAAATGGAGTGTAGAATCATTACCCAATCAATGTCTCTAAAAATCCCTCAAAATCTCGTCCAAATCCGAGCTCCCAGAATCAAGTTTTAATAAAAATGGCTAACCCTCATTTTTGAAATTTTTATGTTCTGCCCAGGTGTTGTCACGACCCAAAATTCCCACTGTCGGGACCGTGATGATGCCTAACATCCCACTTGCTAGGCAAGCCGATGTTAGAGTATTATTAAGCTAAACCTTAATCAATTCAGTCAACACAACAATAAGTTAAGATGAAATACAGCGAATACAGAATAATATAAAGGCTTCAACATTTACAACTATCCGGATCTGAAGTCACAATTCACGAGCTACTAAGATTACTACAAATAGAGTCTGAAAAAGGGGAAATACATTGTTTTGAAGTAGAAAAACAGTAAATGATTAAGCTAAGAAGAGACTCCAAGGTCTGCGGACGCCAGCAGATCTACCTTGAGTCTCCTAACAATAAATCCGACAGCTAATCCCCCAATCATCTAGTGTCGGTACAAAAATCTGCACAGAAAGTGCAGAATGCAGTATCAGTACAACCGACCCCATGTACTGGTAAGTGTCGAGCCTAACTTCGACGAAGTAGTGACGAGGCTAAGACAAGACACCTACAAATCAAATCTATACAATTTAATAGTATATATATATACAAATAATATCAATGAAGAACTAAACAGGTAATACCGGGAGGGGGAAACATGCTGAGAGGAAAACGAGATAAAGAACTACAGCAGAATGATAAATTGAACAACCAATATACTATGAACCAATAGGAAACAGTGAACACAGTAAAGGAAGAATGCACGACATCACCCTTTGTGCTTTTACTCTCATACTCACCGTGAAATTAATAGAAATGGCACGGAATCACCCTCCGTGCATTAACTCTCATAACATTACACGGCATCACCCTTCGTGCATTACACTCATACTATGGAACATCATCACCCTTCATGAATTAATACTCTCAACCTCACCATAAAGTCAATAGAAATGGCACGACATCACCCTTCGTACATTAACAATCTCTCTTACCATAAAACAATGAACAAATAACAACAGGGAGAGAAAATAACAACTACAAGCCTTACTTCCACATTTGGTTCAAAAATGTCAACCTCAACTTCGGAATCAATACTCAATTATCATCAAAGATTCGTAAACATGATAAAAGCAATCCACTTAACAATACTATTCTAAACATGGATAATATGAACAAAGGAAGCTATGATTGCAAGATACCAAACCCCACCGCATACTTTAACCCGACTACAACGCATAAGTACTCGTCACCTCACATATATGATCTTTCCAACAATTAAACAATTAACAAATAAACACACAAGTCCTATTCCCTCAAATCAAGGTTAACCACGACACTTACCTCGCTCCAACGTTCCAAACTCAAAGCTCAACCACGATTTTTCCTTTCGCACAAGCCTCCGAATCGATAGAATCTAGCAAATTACCAACCAAACAATTCAATTTAAGCCTTAGGAGCAACCCACGCTCGTAAAGAATTCAATTTAGTCCATTTTCGAAAAAGTCAACACCCGGTTCTGCTTGATCCAAACCCAAAATTCGGACTAAAACCCGATTACCCGTTCACCAATTTGAGGTCTAATTCCCTAATTTCTACCCAAAACCCCTCAATTCTCCCATGAAAACGTTAGAGTTTAGGTTGAATCTTAGGAAAAAGTAGTGGAAGATTGAAAGAAATTGGTTAGAATCACTTAATAACAATTTGGGGAAGAACAATTCTTGAAAAAATCGCCTCTAAGGTTTTAGGTTTTGACAATTTGAGTAATGAACAAAAAATCCCGTCCAAAGTCATTTTGATCAGTTGTAGGTGTCACATTTGCGACTTGGGGTTCGTAAATATGAGCCCTGCAAATGCGGAGAACCTATCACACATGCGAAGGTTACCACATTACTGCTATAATTGCAAATGCGAATAAAATCTCGCAAATGCGAGCCTGACCCTTTCCGCAATTGCGACCATGTGATTGCAAATGTGATCACTGCCTTCCCTCGTCCTACTTCACAAATGCGAAGAAATATTCGCAAATGCAAAAATCATGAGGCCCAGTCATTTTTCACAAATGCGAGAAATAGCTCGCAAATGCAGAACCTATAAAGGTCGTAAATGCGATTGTCTGATCTCGTATTTACGAGATAAGAGGCCTACACCAGAATCTGAAACACCAGCAATGCTCTAAGTCCAATTTTCACTTTGTAGCCTATTCGAAACTCACCCGAGCCCTTGGGGATCCAAACCAAACATGCACACTAGTCTAAAATCATCATACGAACTTGCTGGCGCGATCAAAATAACACCTAAAACTACGAATTGAACACTGAATCAAATGAAATTTTAAAGAAAACTTTGAAACTTCTATTTTTTACAACCGGACGTCCGAATCACGTCAAATCAACTCTATTTTCATCAAATTTTACAGACAATATAATTATAGTACTGGACCTATACTGGATTCCGGAACCAAATTACGGACCCGCTATCCAAAAAGTCAAACGTTAGTCAAATATTTCAAATTCATTAAGCCTTTAACTTTCAAATTTTGACAAAGTCCGATATCTCGGGCTAGGGACCTCCGAATTTAATTTCGGGCATACGTCCAAGTCCCAAATCACCGTATAGACCCACTGGAACCATCAAAACACGAATCTGGGTCCGTTTACAAAAACAATTTGACCGAAGTCAACTCAAATGAGGTTTTTAGGAATTTTTTTTTATTTCTCTCAGTTTTTAACATAAAAGCTTTCCGAAAAGACGCTCGAACTGCGCACGCAAATCGATGACGGCCAAAACATTATTTTTAAGGTTTCGGATCACAGAATTAGGTTTCAAAATAGGAGATGACCTATCGGGTCATCACATTCTCCACCTCTAAAATAACCGTTCATCCCTGAACGGACATAGAAAAGTACCTGAACTAGTGAAAAGGTGGGGATATCTACTCAGCATGTCCGACTCGGACTCCTAAGTAGTTGCCTCGATGGGCTAACCTCTCCACTACACTTGGACTGAAGGATAATTCTTCAACCTCAACTGACAAACCTGCCGGGCTAGAACAGCCACCGGCTCCTCCTCGTAAGTCAAATCCTTGTCCAATTGGACAGAGCTGAAATCTAATACATGGGACGGATCGCTGTGATACTTCCAGATCATAGATTCATGGAACACCAGATGAAATACTGATAACCCTAGTGGCAACGCAAGCCTGTATGGAGCCTTCCCCACTCTCTCCAGAATCTCAAAAGGTCCGATGTACCTAGGGCTCAGCTTGCCCTTATTTCTGAACCTCTTTACACCCTTCATGGGTGATACCCGCAACAACACTCTCTCCCTGACCATGAATGCAACATCACAAACTCTACAGTCGGCATAACTCTTCTGCCTGGACTGAGTTGTGCAAAGTCGATCCTGAATAATCTTAACCTTATCCAAAGCAACATGTACTAGATTTGTACCCAACAATCGAGCCTCTCCGTCTCGAACCACCCAATTGGCGACCGACACCACCTATCGTATAATGCCTCATAGGGAGCCATCTGAATGCTCGAGTGGTAGTTTTTGTTGTAGGCGAACTCTGCAAGGGGCAAGAACTGATCCCACGATCCTCTGAAGTCTATAACACATGAGCAAAGCATATTCTCCAAGATCTGAATAGTGCGCTCGGACTGTCTGTCCTTCTAAGGATGAAATACTGTGCTCAACTCAACCTACGTGCCCAACTCACGCAGAACTGCCCTCCAGAAGTGCGAGGTGAACTGCATACCTCGATCAGAAATGATAGACACAGGCACACCATGAAGACGAACAATCTCGCGGATGTAAATCTCTGCCAACCGCTCCGAAGAATAGGTAACTACCACATGAATGAAATGCGCTGACTTAGTTAGTCTATCCACAATGACCCAAACAACATCAAATTTCCTCTGAGTCCGTGGGAGTCCTACAACGAAATCCATAGTGATATGCTCCCACTTCTACTCAGGGATCTCTATCTTCTGAAGCAAACCACCAGGTCTCTGATGCTCATACTTGACTTGATGACAATTTATACACCGAACTACATAGGCAGCTATGTCCTTCTTCATCCTCATCCACCAATAATGTTTCTGCAAGTTCTAAGACATCTTTGTGGTGCTCGTATGAATAGAATACCGGGAATTATGGTCCTCCTAAAGAAACAACTCACGAAGCCCATCCACATTAGGCACACAAATATGACCCTGCATCCTCAAGACCTCGTCATCACCAATAATAACCTGTTTGGAACTACCGTGTCTCATTGTGTCCCTAAGGACCAAAAAATAAGGGTCGTCATACTGTCGATATCTGATGCGCTCAAACAAAGAAGAACAAGCGACTGTGCAAGCTAAAAGACGACTCGACTCTGAAATATCCAACCTTACAAACTGGTTGGCCAACGTCTGAACATCTGATGCAAGCGTCCTCTCACCGACTGGAATGAACGCAAGGCTTCCTATACTTGATGCCTTCCTACTTAATGCGTCGGCCACCATATTGGCCTTTGCGGGATGATACAAAATGGTGATATCAAGTCTTTCAATAACTCCAACCACCTCCTCTACCTCAAATTGAAATCCTTTTGCTTGAACAAGTACTGAAGGTTTCGGTGATCCGTGAAAAGCTCACACGACATGCCATAAAGATAATGCCTCCAAACAACACAGGCGCATCACAGGGCGAGACTAGGTCTAATAAAGCCCTTATCAAGAAAATCCTTCAACTGTTCCTTCAACTCTGGCGGGGCCATACGGTATGGCGGAATGGAAATTGGCTGAGTGCCCAGAGCCAAAACAGTACATAAATCAATATCCCTGTCGGGTGGCATCCTCGGCAGGTCTATAGGAAATACCTCTGGAAACTCATGAACAACTTGAACGGAATCCATAGAAGGAACCTCTACACTAGAGTCACAAACATAAGCCAAATAAGCTAGACACCCCTTCTCGACCATATGTCGAACCTTCATATAAGAGATAACCCTGTTGGTAAAATGTCCAGGAGTCCCCCTCCACACTAATCGAGGCAACCCCGACAAGGATAAGGTCACCGTCTTGGCATGACAGTCCGATATAGCGTGATAAGGTGATAGCCAAATTGATGTTTTAGACGTCAATACCACACAAGAAGATAGGTTACTTTGTGTGGTACCCAATGTTCGAGTGTTGTCTCAATAGAAGAACCTGGTTCTTCTTGATGTACTTACTTCTACTGTTGCGAAATATTAAAAGCAGTAAAGTAAAGACACGGAGATTTTATGTGGAAAACACATGGTTCAAAAGGTGGAAAAAAACCACGACCTACTCCTCAGTAGGATTTGCTCAAACACTTCACTAAAAACTCTGAGCCGAACGGACTTACAAAATAAACTCTTTTGTAACCTAGGACTAACTCTAATCCCTTTGTAGTAACTAGCCCCTAGCTAATTTCTACAAGTCTCAAGTTAACTCTAACTTGAATAATGCGTACCTATTATAATTGCTTCTATGAAAGCTGAAAAGATACGATATTAAAACTCCTACTATAATCAACTAGACTCAATAACTAATCAGATGGAACTGGTTCTTCTAGTTGAACTGTAGCCTTTTAATCGTACAATGATTCTACTAGCAAAATAACTTTGGAAACTTTGCTTTCAGACTTTGATTCACTTCAGATTTTGTGCGTGTGGAATTTCAGCAGAAATACATCAAGTATTCATAGAGTCAGTTGAACTTGTCATCCAATTCTAGTCCAACTATACCTGGGTGAACAAATTCGTATCAAACTCAACTCCCTTTCTTTTGTTACTTTCCTTGCTGAATTCGACTTCAATCTTCTCATCAGTTTGCAACCTTTTCGCATTAGGAGACAATCTCTTGGTTGATTGATATTTCACATTCACAAATATCTCCTATCCATATAAGGTTCATGTGCCTGCTATTCAGTTCAAGATGTGTGCTTTGATGGACCTGGTTCAATTGGTCAGCTATTTGTCAATCTTCAAAACTATGCAGTGACATGGGTCAACACAATCCATACCCAATATAACATCAAAATCAACCATATCGAGAAATAGAAGATCTTACTAGTCTCAAGACTCCCAATACTGATCACACACGAACGATAAACACAATCTACAAAAATAGCATCCCCCATAGGTGTGGACACGTATACAGGGGCACTCAAAGAATCACGAGGCACAACTAAATATAAAGCAAAATAAGATGACACATAGGAGTAAGTAGATCCTGGATCAAATAGAACTGAAGCATCTCTACTGCAAACTGAAACAGTACCTGTGATAACGGCGTCAAATAACTCAGCCTACAGGTTTTAGGTTTTGAAATTTTGAGAAATGAACCAAAAACCCCGTCCAAAGTCATTTTGATCAGTTGCAGGTTTCGCATTTGCGACCTGGGGTCGCAAATGCAAAGAACCTATCTCAAATGCGAAGGTTTCCACATTCCTTCAATCATTGCAAATGCAAAGAAAATCTCACAAATGCGAGCCTGACCCTTTTCGCAATTGTGACCATGTGATTGCAAATGCGATCACTTCCTTCCCCCGTCCTACTTCGCAAATGCGAAGGAATGTTTGAAAATGTGAAAATTATGAGGCCCAGCCATTTTTCGCAAATGCGGAACCTGCAGAGGTCGCAAATGCGATGTTTGATCTCGCAAATGCGAGATTAGAGGCCTACACCAGAAACTGAAACACCATCAATGCTCTAAGTCCAATTTTCACTTCATAGCCTATCTGAAACTCACCCGAGCCCTCGAGGCTCCAAACCAAACATGCACACAAGTCTAAAATCATCATACAAACTTGCTCGCGCGATCAAAATACCAAAATAATACCTAAAATTACGAATTGAAAACCGAATCAAATGAAAGTTTCAAGAGAACTTTTGAAACTTCTATTTTTTACAACCGGATGTCCGAATCACGTCAAACCAACTCTGTTTTTCATTAAATTTCAAAGACAAGTCATAATTATAGTATTAGACCTATACCGAGTTCCAAAACCAAAATACAGACCCGTTATCTAAAAAGTCAAACATTGGTCAAACATTTCAAATTCATTAAGCCGTTAACATTCAAATTTCGACAAAGTGTGATATCTCGGGCTAGGTGTGAGACCCCATGTGTTTTTTTTCTCTCTTCTCTTACGTAATATACGTAACGTGGCATTGTTATATAAGGTATATATGATTGGGTATAGCACATTGAGAGAATAACACTGAAAATACTGAAAATGTGTGGTAATATCAAGGAACAAAACTAAAGCTTTAGGTCAAAAGAATCCCTTAAACAAAGGTTCGTGGTTAAAGAAATGACTCGGGTAGCACCCCGCACGTTCGGAAGATTTAAGTTAACTTGCACCTGTGGGATAAGACTAAGAGTGTCTAATATGCTAGCTATTAAGTTAACTTTCAAATGTTGTGTTGCCCGATCTGCTTGGCCCCCAGTTTAGTTAGCTAATCTATTTAGTGGCTAAATCGATCAAATACAGTATTGAGTGCCAGTCGTGCCTCCCCTAGTTTGGGGCATGACAAACTTTGGTTGGGTATGTCATACATTTGCATCAATATATATGTATTCACGACATACGATTACACGAGCATACCATGCATATTTGATTACTATGAGGTCGGATGTCNAATGTCCCGTTGCTTGGGGACACTGCATTTTTGTTTCGTGCATGCAGGTCCAGGTAGGGACTCTGATCGACCCCTCCGCTAGGATTTCGGGGTTCAACTGTGAGTTGGTAAGCTCCACCTCTTCTCGGAGCTTCCATAGGATGGTTAATTTTGCTGTATAGTTTGGGTATAGTCGGGGCCTTCTCTCGACAGTGCTTATGACACTCTTAGAGGCTATTGTGGAGACAGTATTCTGGGTTTCTTTTTGCAGCTTTCAGTCTCCAGCTCATAGACTTGGCATGCATATATATGTGTGTAGGCACGTATGTCTTCAGTCGCGGTCTCGTCGGCCAACTAGTACTTTTTTATTTTGGCTTGTCTACCTTTGTTTATATGGCTTATTGTTATTCAGGTCATGACCTTAAAGGTCCAGGCTTAGTATTTCAGATGTTGTGCTGCCCGATCTGTTGGGCCCCCAGTTTAGTTAGCTAGTATGTTTAGTGGCTAACTCGATCGAATATAGTATCGAGTGCCAGTCGTGCCTCCCCTAGTTTGGGGCGTGACACTAGGGACCTCTGAATTCGATTCCGGACATACGCCCAAGTCCCAAATCACGGTACAGACCCACGGGGACCGTCAAAATATGAAACCGGATTCATTTACTAAGAATGTTGACGGAAGTCAACTCAAATGAAGTTTTTAGGCAAAATTTATTATTTCTCTCAAATTTTAACATAAAAGCTTTCTGGAAAGACGGCCGGACTATGCACGTAAATCGAGGAAGGACAAAATATGATTTTCTCAGCTTCGAATCATAGAATTAGGTTTCCAAATAGGAGATGACCTATCGGTTTATCATAGGTTCTCACACTATGTGATCGCGGAACATCTCATGTGATCGCGTAGAACAAAATTCCAATCGTTACAAAACATGTTACGCGAACACGTCATCTCACACACGATTGTGAAACATTGACCGCGAAGAACAACACTTGAACTCCAGTGGTGCTTCACTTCCTCTTCGCGAATGCAGCCTAGCCCACGCGATGCACAGCTTGACCAACTTACGCGATCGCGTCCCCTAACTCCCAAACACATAGGGTAAAATTTCACTGCCCCCAAACAAGATTACGCGATCACGTCTTCTCTTGCGCGATCTCATATGAGAAAAACAACAACTGAAACACCAGCAAATTCTGCAATCTTTCAAGTCCAGAGTCCGTTAACTACCCGAAATCCACGCGAGGCCCCCAGAACCTCAACTAAACATACCAACAAGTCCTAAAACACCATAAGAACTTATTCGAGCCCTCAAATCGCATCAAACAATGCTAAAATCACAAATCACCCTCCAATTCAAACTTAAAGAACTTGAAACTTCAAATTCTCATAACTGATGCCGAAACCTATCAAATCACGTCCGATTGACCCCAAATTTTGCACACAACTCATATTCAAACCTATAGACCTAATCCAACTTTCAAAATTGGAATTTGACTCCGATATGAAAAAGTATACTATCGGTCAAAATCTCCAAAAATTCGACTTTCGCCATTTCAAGCCTAAATGAGCTACAGGCCTCCAAAACATAATCCGGACACGCCCCTAAGTCCAAAATCACCCAACGGAGCTAAAGGAACTGATGAAACTCCATTCTAGAGTCGTCTTCACACAGTTCTGCTACGGTCAAAATAGACTTAAGCTTTCGTTTAGGGACTAAGTGTCCCAAAACACTCCGAAGCCACAACCAACACCTCCCTGCAAGACACATAAGTTGAAAATGACACAGGGGAAGCAGTAAATAGGGGAGTGGGGCTATAACTCTCAAAACGACCGGCTGGGTCGTTATATTTATCATATATGAGATAATAATATGTTATACACTTAATATCTCTTCATAGATACAGTTGTTGGTGTATGTATTTTTGGTCGCTTCAGTTGCTCAATTTGACTAAAACTCTTGTTGTTGACACTGATATTCAACCTGAAAATGTAATATATAATTGCATATGTGAGAAAATATGTGCAGCAAGTACAATAAAAATTATTTAATCAAGTGCTTTATTTATTTTCATAGAAAAACTGGTACATAATAAATATTTAGCTTAACTGAGCATCCTTGATGTTAAAAGATAGCATTATGGAAATGCATGCAGAAAAGAATTTACTCAGTCAAATTTAAGTTATAATATTTTCTTTATTATCCTATAACTTGATTAATAGCCATAGGAAAAATCAAACTAATTAAGTACACCAATTTTTAGAGATACCCAATATCTCAAGTGTTAATTAATCACAAAGCAGAGAACACGTATCAATCAAAATTCTCTCTCTAGGATCTCTCTCAAGGCGCACGATAGGATGAACTATCCTACGCCTTCATCGAAAAATGCTTAGAGGCAGGGAGAAGAAGAGTACGGCGGTATAAATGATGGAGAAGATGAAATTGGTGGCAGATTGCATCTCTCCAATAGGGATGAAGAATAATTCGCAACCGAGAAGTAGCTCTAGTGGCCCAAATTTGAGCTTAATCACACCACAGAACTCGACTATGAGCATGCAGAACCATATGAAAACACAGAATCTTACTACTCAGAACCCTAAAACAACAATCCTGAGTGAGAGCAAAGGGAAAAACAAGGAAGAAGCACCGCCAGCACCGAGAAAACTTGATTTACCCCAAAATAAGGAGAAAAGTTGGGCAAGCTTGTTTACGTGGAATAAACTAGCTGCTCGAGGCATGAATCTCGTATATTCCCCCGATTATGGTAGATAGAGATAAGGTGGTACAATTGCAGCAAAATGAGATTGAAATTGAGGCGGCGAAGTGGCGGCAGGAAATAATCCTTTACCTAGTTGGCGATTCACCCTCAATTGGTGTTGTTGAAAGGTTCATTGCTACATACTGGAATTTTGCGGAAAAACCAAAGGTATACTATCATAATAATGACTATTTTGTGGTATGATTTACTTGTATGGAAGATCGAGATGCAATCCTATATTTTGGTCCATATACGATCAATAATAGACCGCTAATTGTTAAACCCTGGTCTGAGAATTTTGATATGGACAAAGAGGTGCGAAGTACTATCCCATTGTGGGTTAGACTGCTTGATCTACCTTTAAGTTGCTGGGAAAATGTTACATTAAGCAGGATAGGTAGTGGAATTGGCAGACCTATCTATGTTGATGAGTGCACCACTGGCATATATAGGATTTCTTATGCGATAATTTTGGTGGAAATGAATGTCCACTAGGGAGCTGCCTACTAGCATAAGACTCCAAGAGCCAAATGGAAGATACTTCGACCAAGTAGTGGAGAATGACTGGAAACCAAAATATTGCCCAACATGTCTGAAATTGGGACAAATCTGCCAAGTAGAGGAGACACAAATGAGATTGGAACAACCCATGAAGGAGAAGATGCAAATACAAAAGCCCAAGAACATGGTATGGATTCAAAGACAATTTTACAATATGGGGAAAGGGCCAGTAGGGGTGTCCAGGTGCAACAACATGTGAATGTGAAACCTGTTGAAGTCCAAAAGGAGCTGGAATTGCAACAACAACCAACTATGAAGACAATAAAGGAGAAAAATGTGAGGGAGAATGAAAGGGTACAACATTCTGTGCAGATGCATAATCAGGAGGTTGAATGGACTGCAGCTAGAGGAAAGTCAGCATCAAGAAACAACTATACTATTATGCATAACAGAGTTATCACCACCAATGTGTTTGGTCCATTAGATACTGGTACTAACCAAAACCTTAGACATAATGTTGTTGGCCAAGAGAAGGATCATGAGATGCAGAGGAAAGAAAGGGGAATACTACCTCAACTTGTAACAACATGAAGCTAGTCACATTGAATATCAGGGGGCTCAATAAGGTATATAAGCAGAAAGAGGTAAAGAGATTCATTATAGAGAATAAAGTAGGCTTGCTAGCTATTATTGAACGCAGAGTTAAGGAATCTTTGGCTCCACAAATTATGAAGATGATTGTTGTAGGTTGGGGAAGCAGTTGCAACTACCAAGCTGATGGGAAAGGCAGAATTTGGGTAATTTGGGACCCAAAGAAATATCATTTCAATACCTTGAGTGTAAGTAGCCAATGTATCTATGGGAGAGTAAATGTCTTTTTTGGCAATATTGAATTTGATTTCTCTGCTATATATGACCTACATACTATACAAGATAGAAGAGATTTATGGAGTAAATTGGAAAGACTTCATAGCACGCAGCAGGGACCATATGTTGCTATCGGAGATTTCAATGCCATCAACAATATTGAGGATAAGTGGAATGGAAGCCCAGTCAACGAAGTGAAAATACAGGACTTCAATGATTTCTTACAAACGACAGGCATGACAAAACTCAAGGCTGTGGGCAGATCTTTTACCTGGACAAACAATCATGTTTATAGTAGAATTGATAGAGCTTTAGTAAATGCTGTTTGGATGCAGAAGTGGCCTCAGTATGAAGCTACTATTCTAGATCCTAATTGTTCTGATCATTCCCCTATTAGTATAAGCTTTGAGGGGTAGGATAAAAAAGGGCCTAAACCATTCAAGTTCTTTAACTATCTGGCAGAGCATCCAGATTTTTTGAAAACTGTAAAGGAGAGATGGGGAGCCAATGATAAGGAAGCCTCTATGTATGACGTGTGGGGAAAATTAAAAAGAGTAAAGTTGGCTCTAAAATAGATGAATAGTACTGAATATAATGGGGTGGATAATAAGGTTAAAGAAGCTCGAACTCAATTGTCTAAACTGCAAAGCCAAATAAGAAATCATATACAACATCAATCTCTATTGCAGGAAGAGAAGCGACTTAAAGAACAAGTAGAGTAGTGGTCTAACATACAAGAAAGTATTACAAGGCAAAAGTCGAGCGTACAATGGCTCAAGTTGGGGGATTCTAACACTGCCTATTTCTTTGCATGTATGAAGAACAGAATAGCCCAAAATTCCATCAGGATCCTTATAAATGCTAATGGTGATATGGTGCAAGATGCAAAAAGGATTGAGGATGAAATAACAGGATACTATAAGCAGCTACTAGGAACATCCACTAGCCAACTTCTATGTGTGCAGTCAGTTGTAATAAGGAAAGGCCCTACTCTGAACAAAGATCAACAACTCCAACTTATAGCTCCCATTACAAGGGAGGAGGTGAATGTAGCAATCCAAGGAATTATTGATCAAAAAGCTCCGGGAAGTGATGGATATAATGCATGCTTTTACAAAAAGGTCTGGCATCTGATTGGGGAGACATAGTTGCAGCTGTAATGAGGTATTTCAATACTTCTACTATGCATAGACCTATAAACTTCACCTCCATTACACTAATTCCTAAAATGAAAAATCCTTCCGCAATCAAAGAGTATAGGCCTATTCTTATGTAATGTCCCCTATAAAATAATATCTAATATCATTACTAATAGATTCCATAAGGTAATAGATCAATTGGTTGACAATAGTCAAGGGGCTTATGTACCAGGGAGGGTTATTACTGATAATGTGATTTTAAGTCATGAGCTAGTGAAAGGTTATGGTAGGAAAAATATTTCTCCCAGTTGTATGATGAAAGTTGACATGCAAAAAACATACGATTCAGTTGAATGGCTGTACTTGGAGAAAATACTGATTGAAATAAATTTTCCTACTCTATTTGTTAAATGGATCATGAACTGTGTCACAACAGGTTCATATTCCATTGTGATTAATGGTAGGCTATCTGAACCTTTTGAAGCCAAAAGAGGACTAAGACAAGGGAATCCTTTATCCCTTACCTATTTGTGCTGGTGATGGAATACTTGAGCAGGCTATTAAAGAATATGAAGAAAACATAGGGTTTCAAATTTCACCCAAAGTGTGAAAAACTACAAGTGGTGCAATTGGGATTTGTAGATTTGCTCCTCTTTTGCAGGGTGATCTTATGTCTGTTAAGGCAGTTTTTGAATGCTTTCAAAAGTTTTCCCTTGCATATGGATTAGTTGCTAATCTGAACAAAATTTCAGTGTATTTTGGAGGAGTTAGTGAAGATATAAAACAGCAAATAGCTGATGTCCTAGGCTTTGCTAAAGGTGAGCTGCCCATTAGGTACCTGGGAGTGCCCCTTACTAGAGAAGATGCTGCAAAGAGTGAACTCATGGACAACTAAAGTTCTATCCTACGCTGGAAGGGTTCAATTACTGAAGAGTGTCTTGTTTTCAAACATGTCCATTATGTGGTAATGCACAGGGGAGTATATCCCATCTGTTTTTCAAATGTGACATTGCAGCTGAGATAAACAAGGCTAGAGTGGGAGGCTGAACTTGACTGGGCTATGACAAATTGCAGCGGAAAGGATACAAAAGATGAGATATTCAGAATGTTGATGGTTGGTGGGATCTATTATGTATGGCAAGAAAGGAACAACAAGAGTGTTCACCAATACTACCAAGAAAGGATCTATTTGCAATCAATTTGATAATTTTTACTTCTAAACATGAAAATTATCATGTAATTAGTGATTGAATAATTAAATTACCAAAGACTTAAGAAAAAAAAAAGAATTACTGATACATAACAAACATAATTTTTGGGGAAAAAAAAAGAATACTGATAGAGAAGAAAATATTCATAGAAAAAAAATTCAAAAGATAATACATACAATTAATCCTGATTTTGGTCCATCCATAACTACTTCCTCCACATCTTACACAAGAATACTGAAAGTTAAGAAAGATACAATGAGCTATTAGCACAAAAATATTCATGAACTATGTTAAATTAATTCAAATTGCGGCCATTATTCTTTAATGTAGTATCCTCTTTTTCTCCCATCTTACTGATTGAAATCTAATCTAAAAGGTTAAATATATATAACCATCAACAAATTAAAGCCTTATTTTCTTTTCAACATTTGTATCTTAAAGTATAAGCGAGTCATTGTTCCAGCTACAGTCATTGCAACAAATTCTCCAAAACCCTATTGATAATATGGATTAAACACCAATATAAAAGAGGTATGAATATGTCAATCTGCAACTTATGCACTAATTCATAGCTTATGGATATGTCTTGCAGTTCATGTGGTTATTAGAGTTTAATAGATTCCAAATTATGAGAGAATTAAAGACAACGACTTCTAAACCTAAAAGGAACGAAGAGAATTCTTCCTGTGAATTTAAAGTTTAGTAGGTTTCGAATTATGAGAAGAAAAGGTCTCCTAAACCTAAAAGAATAGAAAAAAGTACTACATTTTAGGAATATTATTAAATGTCTATTCCTAAATATTAGAGAAATAATTAAATTATTATTTTGTCTATTGTAAAATCAAGTTTTGAAGGGTATAAAATGCAAATAACATTTCGGTAAGGCCTTCGTACTATTAATATAGTACTTGTCTTAAAATACGCGTGTTGCACGTGTACATTGTCTCTAATAAGTAAATTATTTTGTAAACCTCATAAACATTACGTATATTAATAAAATAAAACTAAAATAAGTATTTATGTGTTTGGATAGAAGTGCTGGAACTGGTAATAAGCAGTTGATAAAAAGTGTTGATTAGCTATTATTTTGTTAAATGACTAAAATACCCTTGAATATTTTTCAAAAGATTATAAATTAAAAAATTTCTTTGTAAAGAAAATAATTAGCAATAAATATGGAATGAAGGGAAAGTCAAGAAATTATTTTGGGAAAAGTATTTTATGAATTAGAAAATATTATTAAGGATAAATAAGTAAAAGTGTTGGTCAAACTAAAAGTGTTTATAAGCTGAAAACGATAAGTTGGGGGTGACCAGCTTATGACGCTGATTTTAGCTTATAAGCCAATGCTTATAAGCATTTTGGATATTTACCAAATGCGTAGATAAGTCAAAAAGTACTTATAAGCCAGCTTGACCGGCTTATAAGCTTAGCCAAACACCCTCTAAGTCGTTTGTGAAATAAAATGCTTTTCAACTATATTTAAATACTTCAATCAAATAGTACACATATGCAGGGGCGGACCTAGAGCATTGATTATGGGTTTTCGAGAACCCAGTAATTTTTGCATAGACTCTGTATTTATACTAAGAAATTCATTAAATATTTATAAATATCTAACTGTAAACCCAAATATTATTACATATTAATTTAAAATTACGGTAGGAACCTCTGGATCCGCATGTGTTCATTTAGGTGATGCAAGTAAGTGCAATAGGAGGAACACAAGAAATATAAAGCTGGAAGAAACTTGAAGATAATCAAAGCATAAGCACCTAAATCTCATAAACTTCTAAGCTATTGTCTTTTCACACGTAGCGTCTAACAAAAATATATAATTAGAAAAACTTTTTACCTATATAAAAATTTTCTTTTTATATTTAAATTATGTATCTAATCATGACTCAGTCTTATTGCATTGAACTATGTATTTAAACTCTATTCCTTATTATTGTTTTAGTGTTGGATTCATAATTTTTTATAGAAGCCATACGGTTTACCATGTAGACGTAAACTTTTATTCATCTAAAAAGATTTTTATACACTCAACACAATTAGATTCTTTCTTAAAGAAGATATTTTCCTTTTTTATTGACTTAAAATATGTTAAGAATGTTGTTATACTTTGAGGACCCTCAGGGCATTCTTTCTTTATTGTCAATTCTCCGATCTTCTGTGTTTGATTATTTGCATTGTTTTTCTTTTTTTCCCTTTGTTGCAAATAGCAAAGTAGATATATATTGATGAATCAGTATGATTATTTCCCCTTCTTACCGTGTATTGGAAAAAGACATGTTACATGGAAAAAAGAAGGGAAAACTGGTGATACCTTTTTGAGAAATTTATAGTAAATTCAGTAGCAGCACGGTGGCTTCTTTCCCTCTTTCTTCATTGTTGCAAACGCTAATAATGAAAAATATGAATTTAGTGACTTCTATATGGTACCCATCCGATTTTACTGATTAACCGAGACCAGGGTGACGGATTAAAGATCGGTCTCGTAATAGATCAGACCGAGGTATAAGGGTCAGATACCAATTTCGGGATTCGAGGTACCTGTCGAGATCGAGACCAGTACTGATCGAGATCAAATGAGATAGACATCGAGCTAGACCGAAGATGGCATGATAACAGTAAGGCGGGATATCCGCGACTGGTCGAAGAGCATGGCGGAAATCTCTAAACAGATCAAATCAAGAATGGTTATTTAGATAATCATAGGATTTCCTTCTGTAATTAGAGTTGTACCATAAGTAAAAAATTTCTACTATATAAAGAGGAGTTCTAATCATTTGCAATCCATCTTATTCTCGCATATCAACGCAATATAACACTTTTTCTCTCTGAAACTCTCTTTTCCATCAACTTATTTCGTATTTCATAATTTGTTTCTCAATACTGTCAGTTCGAGGGTGTCCAACTCGAGGGCTGAATTGCATTTCAATACTGGTTTGCCTTACTTTATTGTTAATTTCTATTATTAATCATTGCATTTATCAATTGGTGTTAGGTGAAATCGCGTGTCCTTAAAACCACTTATAAGTTTAATTGTTATCCGATTTTTAGGGTACCGTGGGGCTAAAGATAATAGTGATTGCTTAATATTAATTTCGATAGCACGCACTTCTTTACGCTTGTTCTCGTAAGTGATTTTGATTTCAGGATCAATATGTCGAACTCACAAGCAGTACCCACACATGCTGACAACAGCCTCGGTTTCCATGGGGAATACGAGAATGTCACCGCCCCAAGGATCAAAGTACCTCGGGTTGGCGTCGAGGGAGTACCAGTTGCAAACCCTGTCAATGTCAGCTCGCACGTCGCCCTAAATGCCAATTTGGGCGTCGACCCCGAAAACAGCGTCCGTAGAGAAGATCAAGATGCACAGGGCCGCGAAGACGACGGAGTTAGCCTTCGATTGATATTTGAAATGCTACAAGCTCAACAGGTTGCCATAGCAAAACTACAAAACCAGAACCGGGCTCCGAGTAGAGCTGAACCCGACCCCTAACTTGAAGTTGTTCACAGGGCCGAATTAGTACCGGAGAGATTGAACACCAAAGAATCGGGGACTGAACCCACCATCATGAAAATTCTCAAGGAGCTCACAAAGCGAATCGAATCAGGAGAAAAGAAGATCGAAGTTAATGGAAAAAATGTAGAAACATACAACTCCTGAGTTGACCAAATACCAGGGGCACCACCGATTCTAAAGGGTTTGGATTCAAAGAAGTTCGTGCAGAAGCCTTTACCCCTAAGTGCGACTCTTAAGACCATACCGAAAAAATGTTGCATGCTAGAAATTCCCAAGTATAATGGGACCACCGACCCTAATGAACATGTCACTTCTTATACATGCACAATAAAGAGCAATGACTTAGAGGATGATGAGATTAAGTCGAATCTGGAGAAGAAATTTGGAGAAACTTTATCGAAGGGTGGGATGATATGGTACCACAATTTTCCGCCCAATTCCATTGATTCCTTCGCCATGCTTTCGGATTCCTTCATCAAACCACATGCCGGAGAATTAAAGTTTGCGACTAGGAAGTCGGACCTCTTCAAAGTGAAACAAAAGAACAACAAAATGTTAAGGAAATTTGTATCTCGGTTCCAAATGGAACACATGGACCTATCCCCGATCGCAGATGATTGGGATGTCCAAGTCTTTACGCAAGTTTTGAACGTACGAAGTTCAGCAGCATCATGGCAGCTATAGCAGAATTTAATTGAGTATCTGGCCGTAACCTGGGCTGATGTGCATAATCGGTACCAGTCAAAAATCAGGGTCGAGGATGATCAGTTGGGGACCCGTTCCGGTTCCGTTTATCCAAACAGGCCCGTCGGTAGAATTCAAAGGGACATCGACAGTGAACCCCAATCAAACAAAAATCGGTATCAACCATAAGGTGCAGATCATAGAAACAGTGGTATGGACATAACCTTGTTCGAAGTGATCGAAGGAATGATCGAGGACAGAGCTCCCGAGGGCTCATGAGTAAGAGTGGCTTCGATAAATATGTCGAGCCCACAGAAGCACCACGACTGTCAGAATACAATTTCAGTATCGATGCATCAGAAATTGTATCGGCCATTGGACGGATCAAGGATAATAGATGACCTAGACCACTACAGACCGATCCGGCACAAAGGAACCCTAATCAAATATGCAAATACCATGATACTCATGGTCATAGAACTAAAGACTGCAGACAGCTAAGGGAGGAGGTAGCCCGTCTGTTCAACGAGGGCCACCTTCGAGAATTCTTGAGCGACCGAGCTAAAAACCACTTCAGAGACACGGATACAAACATGAAGAACAAACAGGAAGAGCCACAACACGTGATTCACATGATCATCGGTGGGGTCAATATTCCACAAAGACTCGTATTCAAACGCACCAAGATGTCGATCACTAGGGAAAAATGGACTCGGGACTACGTGCCAGAAGGGACCTTTTCTTTCAATGACGAGGAACCAGAGGGGGTCTCACAACCCCAAAATAATGCACTGGTAATTGTATTGGTAAGAGTTTCACACGTAAGCCAACTTTTGACAACTCAGCCAGTCACGTGGACGCAGAAAAATGTGATAGCTGGATGTAATTCTTTGAAGAGATACGGTACAAAGAGGCACGGTTCAGTAAACCCACGAACTTATCAGCCACGGGAAACTCAACTTGATCAAAACAGAAGAGAGGCACGGTCAGAATGAATATAGACAAAGTTACGGGCAGATTCAAGGACCCACAATTGATTATTCGAACGTTATGTAACCGAACCCCAATTACCGTTATCCTTTGTAACGCATCATTAATTTCATAATTAGGCATTAATGAGTAACCATAGCAAGAGTCGTACGTTGTAAGAATCTCCTAAATAAGGGAGGGGAATACAGCTTGTAAAGGCATCTGATTCTCGAATACAATTAACTTCGATCTTTTATTTCTGTAATACTATCTATTATTGATTTTTCTTCATTACTTTGATTATCAGTAACCCGTATTCATCTTAAAAATAAGCTTTAGTCAAAGGGTCTAATTCTTTGGTTAAACAGGTTGATTCCGTTACCGGGAATATGATAATCTTTGTTTACTTTTCAAGTGATATCCTCTCAATTATGTCAAACTCCAACGACAACAACCAGCAAAGGAGTGGAACCCCAGTTCCATCTCCTTCAGGAACTCCATGTGGTCCGAGGCAACAATCCCCAGAAAGGTCCAATAACAACAATGGTGATAATGGTCAAATTGTAGAACAAGATCGTGTAAAGAAAATGATTGTAGAGTATGTGAGCCAAGCTTTGCAAGAATTTGCGAGAAGATTACCGGCCGCACTACCTACACCGCCAACCGCCAACGCCACCCCCGGATAACACCATCACCATGGAAAATCCTTAGTCTGGGTTGGAAAAACTCAGGAAGAGGAGATACTCCTAATGAATCTCTCGAAACGAGACCAGGTATATCTAATATCTCAGAATTACAAAATTTACTGCTAACCATGCAGAAACAGATGAAGGAGCAGAACGACCGCATTGAACAAATTCCNACAGAAAATTTGGGGAAACACTTACCAAAGGAGCCCTAACCTGGTATTCTCTTCTCCCTGAAAATTCTATTGACTATTTCGCTGAGCTTGCAGATTCTCTTATAAAAGCACACTCTGGTGCATAAAAAGTTGAGAAGAGAATGGAAGACATATTCAAAATAAAACAAGGAGACACGGAACTACTCCGTGAGTTTGTAGACAGGTTTCAACGAGAAAGAATGCAGTTACCCAGGGTGCCTGATAATTGGGCAGCCATGGCATTTGCAAGCAACCTAAACGATAAAAGCTCAGAAGCCACGAGACGACTTAAGGAGAGTCTAAGAGAATTCCCCGCTACAACATGGAACGATGTATATAACAGGTACAGTACTAAACTCAGAATAGAAGAAGATATCATTGCTCGTTCGAGAGATGAAGATCATTCCAGATCCAGACGTCCTGAATCAGATAGAAGATCAGGTAAAAACATGTACGATCCTTACTTAGGACCCTAGGGACGCGATAACCACCCCAGGTTCGAAAACACTAGGTCAGACTATAGACCACAAGGAAGAGACATAGTCTCATCCTCGTCAAGATCCAGAAAATATCAAGATGAACGACCTAGAGGTAGTACTCAAATTGGGGATCATACCCTTAATGTAAGTACTACTGAACTTGTCTCAATATTGAGGAACATGGGAGACAAGGCTAAGTGGCCCAAAGAGATGTGGTCAAATCCAAGCAGAACAAACCCAGATCACTGGTGTGAATTTCACAACGATCATGGGCACAAAAATATGGATTGTAGATTTTTACAAGGTGAAGTAAAAAATTTATTAAAACAGGGCTAACAGAATTGTTTAGTGATAAAGGTAAACAGACATATATGAGGAACAAGCAGGAGCCCCCAAAGCCTCCTTCTCCAAAATGAACCGTCAACGTGATACACGGGGGTGAAGAAGTAAACGAAGTGATTTGCAAAACAACCACAAAGTTCACAATTACACATGGGAAACGGCTCATGAAAATATGGAAGAAGATGATATAACCTTCGATGATGCAGATATCAGTGGATTAATGCTTCCTCACAACTATGCTCTAGTAATATCTTTACTTATTCATGACACTAACGTAAAAAGAATGTTGATTGATCCAGACAGTTCAGTCAATATCATTTTGCTAAGAGTCGTGGAAGAAATGCTACTGGGGAATCAAGTAATCCCAAAAGCACGAGCCATATCAGGGTTTGATAACTCTACGGTTATAACAAAAGGAGAAATTGAGCTTAGCACTTATGCTGAGGGGGTGATCAAAAGTGCCAAGTTCCAAGTCATCGATACTGACATGGCTTATAACGTGATCATCGGAAGGCCGTGGATCCACGACATGAAAGCGATACCCTCTATGTTGCATCAGGTAATTAAATTCCCCTCTGAATGGGGGATTCAACAAATCAAAGGCGATCAGCAGACCGCAAGAAATATAAACTTTGTGGTACACTACAACAAGAAAATATAGGTGGAAGAATTACGAGATAAGGGAATCTCCCAAGCAGGTAGCGCCGCCCAAATGGGCATGGAAGAAACTACTACCCAAATAGGTAAGAAAGGTATTATTGTTGAAACAGGTACGAAAGAAAATACCTATGATAAGGAGAATCAAGTTATCACGGAAGGTGTACTATACCACATAGATGCAGATTCCAGACGGGACGCATTCGTGAACCGGAGGAAGATGAGCACATAAAAACAACTACGGAAGAGCTCGAAGTTGTTCCATTATCCGAACAAAATCCTAAGTAGAAAGTGTATATAGGCACGAGGATAGGCCCCGCTCAAAGAGGTAAGTTGATTAATTATTTAAAGGCTAACGCAGACTGCTTTGCGTGGTCCCACTCAGATATAACAGGCATCCCACCAGAAGTGATGACTCATAAACTAAATGAAGATCTATCCTTCGTACCTGTCAAGAAGAATAAAAGAAATCAAGAACCAAGTGATCGACGAAGAGGTACAGAAACTCTTGAAGATTGGTTCGATATGAGATGTAATGTAACCTAACTGGTTAGCAAACACCGTGGTAGTACCTAAAAAGAATGGCAAGTGGAGAGTATGCGTAGATTATACTGACTTAAATAAAACATGCCCCAAAGATTCATTCCCATTGCCGCATATAGATCAAATGATTGATGCCACAGCAGGTCATGTATTATTAAGCTTCTTAGATGTATATTCTGGTTATAATCAGATTAAAATGAATCCCTCAGATGAGGAAAAAACTTCCTTCATTACAAACATGAGGACTTACTGTTATAAAGTTATGCCTTTTGGCTTAAAAAATGCTGGAGCCACCTATCAAAGGTTAGTGACTAAAATGTTCCAAGAACATCTTGGAAAGACGATGGAAGTCTATATTGATGATATGTTGGTAAAATCAACACAAGCACAAGACCATTTCCAGCATCTCTCTACTGCTTTTGATATTTTACGCAGGTATAATATGAAGTTAAATCCAGAGAAATGCGCTTTTAGAGTGCAATCAGGCAAATTTTTGGGTTTCCTTGTATCAAACAGAGGAATAGAGGTAAATCCCGCTCAAATTAAAGCTATAGAGGAAATACCTGATATTTTAACAAATAAAAAGGAAGTTCAAAGACAGACAGGGAGAATACCAGCTTTAGGTAGGTTTATTTCTAAATCTTCCAAAAAAAATTTTAAATTCTTCTCAGTTCTCAAAAAGCAGAATTAGTTCGACTGAACTGAAGAATGTCAGCAAGACCTCAAGAATCTGAAGATTTATCTATCGAAACCACCACTGCTTTCAAATCCAAAAGAAGGGGAAAGATTGTACATCTACTTGGTTGTCTCAGAAATTGTTGTAAGTGCAGTATTTGTAAGAGAAGAAAAAGGTAAACAATCACTTGTCTATTATGTAAGTAAAACTTTGCTAGATGCTGAGACTAGATATCCACATCTGGAAAAGTTAGCCTTAGCTTTAATAATGGCATCTAAAAAATTACGACCCTATTTTTAATGCCACCCAATCACCGTTGTGACCTCATATCCTTTAAGACATATTCTGCATAAACAGGAATTGTCAGGAAAATTAGCCAAGTGGGCCATAGAATTAAGCGATCATGAAATAATCTATCAACCTAGGACTGCAATTAAGTCTCAAATACTAGCTGATTTTATTGCTGACTTTAGTAATAGCATTGTATCTGAAGTAGAAAAAGAGTTACAACTCTTTAACGGTGTTAATCCAGGCCTATGGACCTTGTTCACCGATGGTTCTTTAAATATAAAAGGCACCAGCTTAGGCATAGTCTTGATATCACCAACGGGTGAAAAGACACGGCAAGCTATCAAGTGTTGTCATATAACTAATAATGAAGTAGAGTACGAAGCCGTTATTGCAGGGCTTGAACTCGCACGGGAGCTCTCAATCGAGCAAATTGTGATCAACAGCGACTCCAAACTGGTAGTAAATCAGATATAGGGGACTTACATCGCTCGAGAGACTAGAATGCAACAGTATCTTGAAAAAGCACGAGATCTCGTGAGACAATTCAAAACATGGAAGGTAATGCAAATACCTAGAGAGAAAAATGCAGAAGCAGATGCGTTAGCTAACCTCGCAGCAGTCGTGGAAGTAACGAACAAAGACAGTACAATTATCGTTCAACTATTCCATTCAATAATAGACCAGGACAGGAATGAGGTAACTTTCAACAACCTAACCTGGGACTGGAGAAACGAACTTCTTAATTTTTTTAAGAACGGCACCATACCTGAAGACAGGAAATCAGCTCAAGCACTTCGCCGCAAAGCTGCATGGTTCTGCCTTATTCGAAACTCACTTTATCGCAAGATGTTCGGAGGATCCCTAGCTAAATGCCTCGGACCTAACCAAACGGAATTTGTGATGAAAGAAGTCCACGAAGAACACTGTGGAAATCACTCAGGGGCGAGATCCTTAGTGAAAACACTAATCAGAGCTGGATACTATT
>ML439041.1:31751-54715 GCA_005239525.1 Nicotiana knightiana
ATCGTGTGTGATAATGGCCCACAATTCATAGGCTCGCAAATCACGGAATTCTTCGAAAGTTGGAAAATCAAGCGGATCACTTCAACACCGTACCACCCCATGGCTAATGGTCAAGCTGAGTCAACAAATAAGGTCATCATCAACAATCTAAAGAAACGGCTGGATAAAGCCAAAGCAAATTGGCCTGATGAGTTACTAGCGGTACTATAGGCATATAGAACAACTTCAAAGATAGCCACGGGAGAAATTTCTTTCGCACTTATTTATGGATCAGAAGACTTAATACCCATGGAGATTGGCGAACCAAGCATAAGGTTCTCAACAGCCATGGAATGTGAAAATGACGACGAATTAAGGACCAACCTGGACCTGCTCGAACCACGGAGAGAAGCAGCATTGATACGTATGGCAGCTCAAAAACAAATCATAGAGCGTTATTACAACTGTAAAGCTCAGTTCAGGTACTTTAAAATTGGGGACTTCGTCCTCAAAAAAGTCTTTATTCTATCTAGAGGAAATAGCTTCGGTGGATCCGATTGATTAAGTTGTTGTGTCTGTCGATACCCACCTGCTCGGAGTGCGGGTAAGGGCTCACCTGTTGATTGTGTCGTTGCATGCTTTTTGGTAGAGCCCTCACTCCCATGGCTACAGCCAGCACCGGGAGCCTACAAAGGTATAGGCACCAGTTCATTCAGTCAATGAAACTGAAATCGGTTGTAATGATTATGCCGTTTCAAGTGGATGTTCGGTTGGTTCAGCGTTAGATGTAGTTGATGGGGTAGAGGTTCTGCAGGTACTCGTCTAGCTCCTCATTGGCCTAACCTTCCATGTAGGCTCCCTGCTCCGCCAGCACGACAACTTTCCAAATCATTTGACACTTCTTCTCACTGAGCAGCCCCTCAACTTCCACTTCAGGTTCGGGGAGCTCCGACAGGGGGACTTGAGTCTCAGCAGAACCTTCCCTTTTCTTCTCTCTCCTTTCCCTCATCTCCCGGGCCTCAACCGAATTTGCTCCATTTTGCTCAATTGGGGAGTAGATGTACCCTCGAGCGATGTATGGGCTATGATATTTGTGGTAGCGAGGGTAGAACTCGGAAGGCTCAAGTGGACGAGGTCGGCTCGATGACCGAGGGCTTGCATGGAGGCGGCATTCCATGTATGAGTAGTGAATAAGTATAGAGCACTTTAGTTGGTTGTTGACCAACGGAAAGCATGGGAGAAAAAAAGGAAGAATTTACGCAGTTTCTTTTCTTAGAAAGAGATCATAGTGATTGATGGCTCTTTCAATCTGCCGAAATGGAACGCTTTGGCGTGTACCAAAATGGAGAATTTGGGTCGGATTTATAAGCTTACGACCATTGAACAAACTTGATTGACGAACATAGTTTATGTGCCGCTAATGTAGCGGCTTGTCGAGCATTTGACAAAATCACACCATTTATTTCAAATAGGATTTGTCCCCTGGACACACGAGCAATCCAACCCGTAGGATTTCCCTTTCCTCTTCCCATTCTTACTTCTGTAGGTTTCCCGGTAATAGGGATATCTGCGAGAACTCTTACCCATATCTTACCATTTCTTCGGAATTGTCCGCTCATAGCACGATGGAAGTGTCCGATTATAGCACGACGCGCTGCTTCAATGGCTCGATATGAAAGACGACCAGCTCTACAACTTTTAGTCCCATATCTTCCAAAACCAAGTTGTGTACCGTCCGGTTTGCAACCCCTACTACATCTGCCTTTACGATTTTTACTATATTTCATACGTTTCGAATATAGCACGTCCCTTTTTTGTTACCATATGAAATCCACACTTTGACACCTGAGATTCCGTAATGAGTAGATACTTCTGCAGGAGCATAATCTATTTTCTGGTTAAATACATTACGAGATGTTTTTCCATACTTTCATATTCAGTTCTAGCTATTTCTGCACCTTCTAATCGACTTGAACAACATATACGGATCCCCTCCACCCCCTTTTTCATTACTAATGGAATATCCTTCACTATTTTACTAAAAATGGAACGAAATGATCTTGTTTTGTTCCTCGGTTGAAAAGAGATGTCTTGAGCAATCGGAGAAGCACTTTGATAAATAGATTTGATCTTGACCGATTCAATTAAGGTATTAGTTTTTGTTCTATTATACAACAAAGATTGCATTTTTTCACTTCGTTCAAATAATAGTTGTACCCGTACGGAATTCTTCTATTTCTCAGTATGATCTCTATCATCATCTCTATTCCCCTTATCAATTCTCCTATCCTATTTAGGTCTATGAATTTCTCTATCAATTCCATTACCTTATCCTTACCCATGAGGTACCAACATTTTATCCTTAATTGACCTAGGAGTTGTTCTCGGGCATCCTAAAAAAAAGGTTATTATACACCCCAACCCCATCCCTTGGAAAAAAAGGTAGCACCGAAGAAAGGAAAGAGCGAGATGGTGGTTTTTGTTGTTCCTGCGAAGCGAAGATCATTCACTTGGCGAATAAAGTGGGTCACCCTATTTTTAGCTTCGGTCAAACACTTTTTCTCGCTGGTCGAGCTTTTTACAAAAAAAGCGATGCAAGAACGTATTATTTTATCTAAGCTTTTTCCCTATGCATTAGCTCCCCCCCCCTATCGTAGATAGTTCAGCCATGCCCGGTGCCACGAAATGATTGAGAACTAAGACGTGGTCGAAATGAATTTTGAAATCAACGAAAGAAGCATATGCAGGAAAGCTAAATCCAAACTGGGAAGGAGCTTACAAAATCCGAGGCATAGCTGGGAAATGCGCCTATGAGTTGGAAGCTATGGACGGCAGAGTTCTACCAACAAGCTGGAAAGCCATCCATCTAAAGAAGTATTACTTCTAAAAGAAAAGAATACCCCCCGTCAGGTATCACACGTTCGATTTTATTTTAAACATTTATAAATTTTACTAACTTTTTTAGATGATAGGCACAAAGCTAACCCATCACCAGATGATGATATTAGACCTGCAAAGACGCGAGGAAATAACACAATTCCCGGTCTAGGGTTACACTTTCTGATGGACGTTTTAAAAGGGTTAAGCAGTCATCATCTAAAAAACTATATACCTTCGAGTCCGGAATGTTTTTCCTTTTCAGGAAAAGGACCACAAGGAAGGAATAATCAAGTGCTCGAGATTTCATTCTTCAAAGCTCAAACACTTGGGGGACCATACAGTATGGAAGGCTAAGACGAAGTAAAGAAGACTATCAGCAAGTCAAAAGCTCGAGCCTGAAGACCCATCTACCCAACGAGACAAATGACACGAGCAGAATCGAAAGAAATCAAAAGAGTCATCCAAATACAAAGCCTAATGCATAAAGCAAAAACCTTCGAACATATTAAGGTTGAAAAGAAAAATATTAGTCACGAGAAAGAAATGTACATCTTTATACTTATTCAAAGTTGTTGTAACAAAAAAAATTAGAGGTAAAAGATCATCATCAATGTACTCATTCAAAAAACTGTTCTCAAATAAAATAGTTATGGATGAAAGATCTAAATCCTTGTATTTGTTCAAGAAACTGTTATCCAATAAAAATAGTTACGAATAAGAAAATATTTCCCTCGTACTTATTATAAAATTGTTTTCAAAACAGTTGGGGGTAAAAACCCCAATCTTTATAAAAACTATTACTAGTTAAAAACAGTTATTTCCTTGTATTAATATCAAAAAACCACTACCTATGAAAAACAGTTACGAAATACAAGAGTATATCAAATCTGCTAAGCAAAAACAGTTGCAAACATGAGTTTTAGACGACAACCAAACACATGTAAAATGTCATGGAAGTTCAAACAAAAAACTTTCCTTGGAAACATTCTTAAACATGTGTAAAATTCCTATCACTCTATTGCATTATCATGAAGTTGAGACGTCTTCTTCATGTCAATTATAAAGGGCCCTCTTCCATAAACTATGCCTATTACAAAAAGGCACACATTTGATATGACACCGTGCCTATTACAAAAAGGTACGAGTAGTCTAAAACATTCCCCATGCAAAACTCGAAGGCAAAACTAAAACCTCAAAAAATGAAGCATGCAAAAGACTTAAAGAGTGAAACAGAAACTCAACAAAAGTCGAACTAACATTTATATATTAAAACAACTAAAATTAAGTATTAACTTATACTTAGCCGCATAAATTTTTTATATACATTGTGGTGCCCCTAAGTTGTCATTTGGAGACTTAACAGAAATCCAAATTCACCCCCGATGGGACTGGGGGTAACCACCAATTGATACAAAGAAAAAGAAAAGAAAAAAAAGGGATAAACCAACTAAATCTTTTCAATAGAAGGGTTGACTTCAGTGGAAGAAGGAGCGGGAGCAACTAGGGCTGAAGAGGCATGAGCGGATGGAATCTCACCATTAGGTGAAGAGAGGTTATGACCTTGTTGAGCCTTCTCCATGGCTTCCTTATATTTGTCTATTTCAGCACTAAGGTCAAAACCCTCTTGATTCATTTCCATCAACGTGTCAAGGCGAGAATTCATATACGCCCAGCTCACATTGACAGCAGCCACCTCTTCCAAATCTTCATAATCCTTTGCCCATACTTGAAGCTCAGCTCTCAATCCGTCTTTCTCCGCTTCCGCAGCTTCATGGGCGGCCCTTAATGGAACAATAGACTCCTCTAAAGTTTGAGCTTTGTCTAAAGCCCTACGAAGGTCTTCTTTAGTACGAGTGAGTGATTGTACGAGCTCGCCTGAGTATTCCTCCTCTAACCCAACAAGTTCGTCAAGTCTCTAATCTCTTCTGAGGCACTGGACAGCTGCTCCACGAATGAAGACTCTAGAACACTCTTATATTTATAAGCTTGACTGCAAGAAGCCCTCTCCACTGCCAGTTCTGCTGCCATGAGTCTTATCTGCCCCTTCAAGGTACTTTTTTCCTCTTCTAAAGCATCCATGTCAATCCTTAGGCTATCATACTGTGCTCTCCAATTATCAACATTGTCCTGCAACTCTTTTGTCTCTTGGTCCGTGTTTGAAATCCTCTTCATAAGCTCCATGCCTATAAGGTTAATCTACAAGAAATAAACCAGTCAAATATGGTAAATCTCACATACAAGAGTGAAAGAGGATAACTTGCACCATACCTTCAAATAAGTATGCACGAACTCATTGGCCCATGTAAGAGCATCGTGGCTGGCTAGCTTTGCTTTCTCAGAGGGACCTATCAAAGGTTTGAGCCACACTTCGAGCTCACCTATTTTCTTGAAAAGGTTCCCCTCAGCTGGAACCTCTATTACCACATGGCGCATCCCTCTGCTGGAAGACCCTACTTCCCTAACGGAAGGCATGGAAGCAAGCAGAGATGGAACAACAACAGGCATGGAAGGTTGAGGAGCTGGAGAAGCCACGGGCAAAGCAGCAGGCACAGAGATTTGAAAAGTTGAAGAAGTTACAGGCAAAGCAACAGCAGAAGTTGAAATAGCCAAAGGAACAGACGAAACAGCTTCTCTCAAAGAAGTAGGAAATACAGCAGCCAAAGGGACGTCGTCAGGAGCAAGATCAACACCCTCATGAATAGGGGAATGTGAAACATCATCAAGGACAGGGGGCTCAATCACAGAAACGGAAGGCAAGGTTGAAGCTGTAAGCTCATCATCTAAAACCATTCGCCTTCTTTGTGGTCTGTGCACTAAAACACCCTCTTCTTCATCTTCTACGGAACGAGAGAGGAAGATTAAACAATAATAATTTCCTGGGCCTGAGCCAAGTACATCTTCGGGATAGATGAAGCAGATACCCCACGAGCAGAGAACCCTATTAAAAAGGGAAAAAAGTTAAACAAGAAAAAAAAAAGACTCGAGTAAGGAAAGAAGCAAGAATAAAAGCTTCACTTACCATGGGTCTTTACTTGCCAACCATACCTCCCAGCGAGGTACTTCCAATATCTATCTTCTGAAGGAGCAACAGATAACAATTTTTCTACCGAATCACGAATACCGGAGACATTCTCAACAGTATTCATGATTGCTGAGAGAAGAAGAAAAATAGATTCAGTGTTGCCAAACTCCTAAGACATGCGACAACTCGCCACACAAGCGGGCCAACTTGTCCTAAGCAGATATTGGAAAAATGGCAAAATTCAATTATAACTGGGTCAATGGGGGGTCTAAACCCTAAAGTGAAAGGATACGTATAAACAAAAATAATATCCCTTCTTGTAAGACGTTATTCTTTGATTACTATTCGGAATATAGCCAGGAAAGTCAGACCTCCAAAAGTACTCCCTACGAACAAGGGAAATCTAACCCTCAGTTATAAGGGTTGGATATCTTTCGACACTATCAAGAGAAGAAGATTGATCTACTAGAACTTGACTATCCCTAGCAAAAACAAACTCAGCAGGGACAATTTCATCGACTCCAGGTTCACGAAGGCGTTCACTTCTACCTCTAGACAAAGACTGAGAAACCCTAAACCTCGGAGAAACTGGAGATCTAGTGGAAAGAGGAGGAACTATCAGAGAAGAAGAGGAGCCCCTCGAAGGAGTGGATCCTAAACTTCTAAGTCTACCACCCTCCGACTCCTAGTCGGAGCAGAAGATGGCGTTAAACTCTCAATATCTATTACTCTTCGAGGTTGGTTTGAAGAAGACATGTTTACAAAGGCAAAGAACAAAGTTCTTTACAAAAGACAAAGTTAGAAAAGTGTTTCTTGGAAGCAAAGAAAAGAAAACATGTATTTATACTTGAAGACAAAAGTCAAACATGAAGAAAAAGGAAAATAATGATGAAAAGTCATAATTGAAGATGTCACTTCGGGACTGGCACAGCCGCCAAAAGCCCTAAAAGGTGCCGAGTAAATACATAACCAATCCGAAAAGGACACGTGGTGTGAGCATTAAATGGAAGTTACAAATGACGCCTATGGTGCAGAGAAGGATACAATGATTCAAGGAAAAGCAGTGGCAAAATATTCTCGCCATAAATGAATATCCACTTACCAAATATTAATCGTTAAATATATGGTAAGTGGGGGGACTATCTGTATTGGTAAAAAAGAGTTTCACTCGTAAGCCAGCTTTTGATAACTCAGCCAGTCACGTGGACATAGAAAAACGTGACAGCTGGATGTAATTCTTTGAAGAGATACGGTACAAAGAGGAACGGTTCAGTAAACCTACGAACTTATCAGCCACGGGAAACTCAACTTGATCAAAACGGGAGAGAGGCACGGTCAGAATGAATCTAGACAAAGTTACAAGCAGATTCAAGGACCCACAATTGATTACTCGAACGTTATGTAACCGAACCCCAATTACCGTTATCCTTTGTAACGCCTCATTAATGTCATAATTAGTCATTAATGAGTAACCATAGCAAGAGTCGTACGTTGTAAAAATCTCCTAAATAAGGTAGGGGAATACAGCTTGTAAAGGCATCTGATTCTCGAATACAATTAACTTCGATCTTTTATTTCTGCAATACTGTCTATTATTCATTTTTCTTCATTACTTTGATTATCAGTAACCCATATTCATCTTAAAAATAAGCTTTAGTCAAAGGGTCTAATTCTTTGTTAAACAGTAATATCTATCCTTATGAATAAAATTCAGGTTAAACGCGTTTTGATTTATCCATGAAGCTCGCCCAATATTATTCGATCGAGGGTTGTGGAGCAACTCGGCCTACAGGATCAGATTATTCGCGTAACTCGGGTTATCAATGGCTTCAACATGGCGAGTGAATCTACCAAAGGTGAAATTATCTTGCCAGTAAAGGTAGCTGGGACCATTCAAGAAATAAAGTTCCATGTGATCGAGGGCGATATGAGATACAACACGCTGCTCAGATGACCCTAGATTCATAACATGAGGGAGGTACCCTCAACCCTTCACCAAGTTCTAAAATTCCCAACACCGAATGGAGTAAAAATGGTGTATGGAGAACAACATGCATCCAAAGATATGTTTCGCGGTCGATGAAGTAATACCGGTATCGATGCCTTCATCAACAAAGGGATCGGAGTCAAAAAAAAAAAGCAGGAGGCCAAATACCAACTATAAGTACCTGTCTCGACCTAACCGGAGGAGCAGGGGGAAGACGAGGATGACGAACATTGGATCCCCGATATTTCATAATTCCAGATGACTCAGACGCCACAAAATCAATGGTCGAAGAGCTGGAGCAAGTCATACTCGAGTGCCTGCCCGAGCAAAAGGTATACTTGGTCCCGATCTTAGGGAAAAACTCATTAAATTCCTTATAGATAATATGGATCGCTTTGCTTGGTCCCACCTTGATATGACGGAGATCCCATCGAAGATCACTACCCATCGATTGAGTTTGGACCCAAAGTTCCGTCTAGTAAAGCAAAAGAGAAGGCCCCAGCCTGAGGTTAAACACACATTCATTAAGGACGAGGTAATCAAACTTCTCAAAATAGAGTCTATTCGGGAAGTAAAGTATCCCGAGTGGTTGGAAAACGTAGTTGTAGTTCCTAAAAAGGGAAATAAACTTAGGATGTGCGTGACTATAAGGACCTAAATAAAGCATGCCCTAAGGACTCTTTTCCTTTGCCGAATATCGATCACATGATCGATGCCACGGTCGTCCATGAGATTCTCAGTTTTATTGACACCTACTCTGGGTACAATCAAATACAGATGAACTCGAACGACCAGGAAGAGACTTTGTTTATCACTAAGTACAGCACCTATTGTTATAACGTAATGTCGTTCGGACTAAAAAATATTGGTGCAACTTACCAATGCCTAGTAAAGCGAATGTTCGAAGAACAAATAGGAAAATCAATGGAAGTTTATATTGATGACATGCTATTTAATTCCCTGCGAGCAGAGTACCATTTAAAACATTTGCAGGAGACCCTTCGACATACTGAGGAAATACAGCATGAAGCTTAACTCGGAGAAGTGCGCATTCGGGCCGGCTCGGGGAAGTTCCTCAGCTTCATGGTATCAAATCGGGGATCGAGATCAACCCTGATAAAATCAAGGCCATCGAAGATAAAACGGTCGTGGATAATGTTAAGGTCGTACAAAGGTTAACAGGGCGCACAGCCGCCCTAGGTCAATTTATTTCGAGGTCCTTAGATAGAACTCACCGGTTCTTCTTACTGCTTAAGAATAAGAGCAATTTTGCAAGGACCTCGGAATGCCAACAAGCCGTGGAAGAACTAAAACAGTACCTATGGAGCCCGCCACTGCTTCACACTCCGAAAGCGGACGAGCAACTCTACTTATACTTAGTAGTCTCGGAAATTGCAGTAAGTAGGGTCCTATTTTTAGAAGAGCAAGGTATGCAATTTTGTGTTTACTATGTTAGTCGGACCTTAGGGTGAGGCCGAGACCCGATACCCACACTTAGAAAAATTAGCTTACTTTAATAAGCGCCTCTAGGAAATTAAAACCACATTTCCATTTTCATTTATATTTTAAATTAACCAACTGCAGGTGTTCGATCTAAGGCGTCAATGGATCCTTCAACACGAAGTCCTTAGGTCTGAAAGCACGTGTTGCACTCTTTTTCCTTATACCGATTTTTGTCCCAAATGGTTTTTTTCGGCGAGGCTTTTAACGAGGCAACCATTGTTCGTGCTAACTTAGAGAAATTCAACAGTATCTGAGGCTTCTTTACAAGCAACCTCGAATATTGGGGGGCATCATCCTCGAATGTCAACTTTGTTACAAGAAAAGTACTTCGTATCAACAGGGTCTCGATAGGTAAATGTTGTAAGGGCCAAACGGTCGAATGAATCCTGCCCATGTAGGTTATTCGATCCCTTACATCAAACATATGCACATGTATAATCATCTATTAAGACACGTATTTTTTCCTTTCCAAATATTTCGTGCCTTAGAAAAGTTCTACTTTACCATTTCATACTCTTGATCTATTGTGAAAACAGGCTTAAGGGCCGATCACGACTGATGTTCGAGGAAACACTCGGGGACTACCATTCGAAAAATAAAATTATTGAAACTTCGATACTATAAGACCTTAAAGGCAACCCTCGGTTTTTATAGGCCACGGCCACCCCACTCGGGGACTGACACTTCGAGCAATCTCGAAATAAAATGGGAAAATAAGCCTAAGAGGCAAATCCCAAATAAAAGGCTACAGCCAAATTAACACGGTTCAGAGACGTCCGAATTCCGTAATAAAACAGACCTTCTAATATTTTCATAAACCGGTTAAAAAGGCTACCCTCTATCGACCCTCAAAAACCCTAATGGGTACATATTTGTTCGAACTCTCGAACAATTCCTTATCTCATTCTAAGGCAAAATAAATTTTTAAATGATTTACTTTTTAAGCCAAAAAGGGGAAAAGCCATTCTTTTTACAAAGGCCACATTGGCCTGATAAAAAATCTTAAGGGCCATTTTCATTATTGAGTTTGAGAAATCATTCTCACTCAAATAAAATCTAAGGGTTACCCTACTTCGAGTTCGAGCAAGTACTCACTCGATTATAAAAACTACTCTAGTCCGGCTTCGATCAAATTGCTTAAGCCTCGAATCTATTAATGCAATTTTATAAGGCATAAATGAAACAAAATTTTATAAGGCAGAAATGAAATAAAGACAAGTTGGGAAGAAAAGATATCTTTATATATATGAAAGATTATTTACAAGGTTCGGTCAGGATCCTATACAAAAAATCTAGAGGGAAAATCCTAAGTGCCTAATTTTCCTCGGTAGCTCATCTTCGCCATCAGGATCCCCTCCACTCTCAGACCCGCTCACGTTCCCGGCATCATCATCATCAGGAGAATCCAGTGCCTTGGCATCGGCCTCGTGCTCTTTAGCATTTTTTATCTCATCAGTGAGATCGAAGCCTCGAGCATGGATCTCCTCGAGGGTTTCCCTTTGAGACTGGCACTTGGAAAGCTCGGCAATCCAGTATGCTCGATTTTGGGCAGCATCGGCAACTTTATTTGCTTGAGCTTGAGCAGCTTCAGCATCAGACCAGTAGACGGCTACGATCTCCTCAACATCAGCCTTTGCTTTTTCGGCCTCAGACTTACCCGTTGCAAGTTTGATGACCAACCGGGCCTAGAGCTTCTCAATTTTCTTGGCCTGTGCCAAGTTTTTCTCTTTCATACCCTGAATCTGATTGTCAGCTGAGGGCAACTGAGCCAGACCAGACTTCTTCTCTAAGGCAAGGCGGTCCATATTCTGATTCCATGATAAGGTCTCCACCTTCACCGCATCTACCTCTCCACCGAGCAGCTCGATCATTTCGAGCTTCTGTCAGACCTGTGAGTTCGAATTGTTAGCCATCACTCCCAAACCGACGCCATGAGCTTCTAAGATTTTATTTACCTGCTCGATCAGGTCGCTTTGTTCCTTCTGAGTGACGGCGAGCTCAGATCGGAGGTCCTTGATTTCTTCTTATTTTTTCCCACTGAGAAGTTTAAGGGCATTCTTCTCCTTGGTGAGCCTTTGAATGTCGGCCTCGTACCGGCTCAGTTCCGCTCGAGACCTAGAAAATGCTTCGTGATGAAGCATCGAGTCCTACACGGATGGAAGGAAATAAATTAGACAAAAAGAAAAATACAAGTATGCTATCAACATGGGGGGTTAAGGCTTACCCGATTCAAGGCTTGTTGTGCCTTATTGAAAAGACATAGAGCCCCCACTTCTTCCATTAAGGCCTGGTCTTCCTCCGTGACCAGACCCCGAAGACAATTGGCCATCCCTACGGGGGCGGCAAAAACTCGTGCATCCTCCGGGATGGAGATGACAATTGTTATTTTGATCCCGGGACAGACGCTAGGGGTCGGGAACTGATTGGTCAATCTGAAGCTCGAGGAGGTCCCACCTGAATCCTTCCTCATATTTCCAAATCGCTCAGGTCGGCAATATCCTCGATTCCAACAAAATAACAACCAAAAGGATCCTCCCCTCCGTGGGCTTCTTCTGCATCATGAGTCTTCATGGCATGAGCCCCCCGAATCGTCTCCTCGAAAAATGAAGGGAGGGACGGGGAGTCTCCAACTTCCATTACCCCAAGTGGGTCTCTTGGGGAATTCTTTTCATCTCGAGGAGTCTCGATACTGACCTCCACAACCGGTTCCGCCATTTTTTTGCCTCGAGACGAGATATCTTCAGCCTTTGCTAACTCGGGGACTCCACCCGAGTCTCCTCCCGAGGCCCCATCAGCTCGGAGCAGAATATTTTTAGCTCCTACCATCTCGGCGGCCTTCTGAGCTTTGGTGTTTGTCTTTACTCGGGCCATCAGCCCGGAACGTCATGACCAATCGAGGTAAAGGTCGAAGATTCAATTCGTTTCTCGTCATTACTGTCATGACCCAAATACCTAACCCGTCGTGATGGCGCCTATCGTGGAACTAGGCAAGTTGTATGCTTTCAATATATGACATAAATGATTTAAGGCAATTAAATTAACCGGAGATTTACATAACAACGCAAACCACAAGTGCGGAATAATAGCCCGACATCGGGGTGTCACTAAGTCATGAGACTCTAACAACCAGTCTAGAACAGAGTCTACTACAGTCTGTGTCAAATGCCAATACAAGAGAGAAAAGATAATAAGAAAGGAGAAACAAGGATTATGGACGCCAGCAGCTACCTTGTAAGTCTTCGATAATCAGCTCGCACAGAAACTCAGCGACTGCGGGAACCGTACACACCTGGATCTGCACATGAAGTGCAGGGTGTAGCATGAGTACAACCAACTCAGCAAGTAACAGAATTTAATAAGGAACTGAGAAGCAGTGATGAGCTATGTAAATATATTTTATTTCAGAAGTTTTCAGTAAATAGTGACCATGCTTTCAAATCCGGCAGTTTAAGTCAAATAAGTTCGAGCTCAAGTAAACCAGAGATAAATCTTCTAGAAATTTCACAACAACAACAAAGGCTATAAGTAACCCTAAGGCTTGTCGCGGCGTGCAGCCCGATCCATATACATAAACATATATAGCCCGAAGGCTTCTTGCAGCGTACAATCTGATCCATATACATAAATATAGCCATAAGTCTTGTTGCAGCGTGCAACCCGATCCATATACCTCACATAGCTCACAGCTCGGCACTCAGGCCCTATCTCAGTCACTAACCTCTCCAACCTCTCGGGCCACAGAATATCATAATAATCAGCCCAAACAGAGAATACAACAAGTATCAACAAGAAATGAGAGGGAACAGAGATATAACACACAAGTAAGACTGTGACTGAGAACAAGACATCAATTAGCAGTCAATTCAACAAGTATATGACTGTTGCGGGTTCCAACAGTGGTATCATATTTCCTAAGGATGGTTTCTAACATGAAAGGCAGTCAATTGCTCAAAGACAAGGAAAAACGAGTAATAACAATGAGTTATTCGACTTTACAGTCTCACGGAACGGGCCAAGTCTCAATCCCACACGGTGCACGCTCACATGCCCGTCACCTAGCATGTGTGTCACCTCCAAATATTCACATCATACCAATTCTTGGGGTTTCATACCCTCAAAACTAGATTTAAGACTGTTACCTCAATCGCGCAGAAATCCTACTCTGAAATGCCCTTGCCTCTAGAATCGGCCTCCAAATGCCTCGAATCTAGCCACAAACAGTGCGAGATAATCAATATTGGCTGAAAGGATCAATTCCACAATAAAACTACTAAACTATAGCCAAAAACCCGAAATCGGCTCAACCGGGCCCTCGGAGCCAACGTCTTGAAACCCCACGAAAGTCACAAAACCCGAAAGCCCGTTCACTCACGAGTCTAACCATACCAATTTATCAAAATCCGACCTCAATTTCCCCTCCAAAACCCCAAAATTCACTCTCCGATTCTCAAGCCATAATCTCCAAAATCTCACCTCAAAAACTCACCAAATAGGTGTAAAACCAGTAAAGAAACACAATTATTGAAGATAAATAGGCACAAGGAACTTACCTCAGTGATTACTTCGAAATCTCTCTCAAAATCCCCAAAATCCGAGCTCAATAACCGCACATGCAGACCTCCAATCGTATTTGTGAAGCTGCACCTGCGGAAATTTCATCGCAGGTGCGGATTTCACTTAATATCCCAGGCTTCGCTCCTGCAGCTTCAAGACTGCATTTGCACCTATCACAGGCGCAGAAATCCATCACACCTGCGGCCAACACTCGCACTTGCGCCCAGCTGCCCGCATTTGCACCCCTCGCAGGTGCGGGAACATCGCACCTACGGCTTCTGCCCAGATCGCCCTTGGCCGCTTATGCGGATCCTTCTTCGCTTCTGCAGACTCGCACCTGCGGTTCCCACTCCGCAGGTGCGATTTCACCAGCAACAACAGCACTTCAGCTGCTCTATCAATTCCAAAACCAAGTCTGAAACCTCCCGAAATCACCCTGAGGCCCTCAAGACCTCAACCAAACATACAAACAGGTCTTATAACCCGATACGAACTTAGTTGAACCTTCGAATCACTCAAAACAACATCAAAACACCAAATTACACCCAGATTCAAGCCTAAAGAACTTTTAAACGTCTGAATTCCACAAATGACGTTGAAACCTATCAAACCACGTCCGATTGACCTCAAATTTTACACACAAGTCAAAAATGACACCACGAACCTATTCCAACCTTCGGAAATTCAATCCGGCCCCAATATTAAAATTGCCACTACTGGCCAAAATTGCTAAAATTCCAACTTTCGTCAATTCAAGCCTAATTCTACTACGGACCTCCAAATCACATTCCGGATGCGCTCCTAAGTCCAAAATCACCTAACGGAGCTAAGGAACCATAAAAATTCAAATCTGAGGTCCTTTACACACAAGTCGACATCCGATCGACTTTTCCAACTTAAACTTCCAATTAAGAGACTAAGCGTCTCAATTCACTTTGAAACCACTCTAGACCTGAACCAACCAATCTGGTAAGACATAATACAGTTGTAAAGAACAAACAAAGCAGAAATGGGGCCATAACTCTCGAAATGACCGACCAGGTCATTACAATTACACTCCAAAAAATGAGGGGACTATATGTATACGATTGAAATCGGGCCCACCCGATTTTATTGATTAACTGAGACTAGTGTGATAGACCAAAGATCGGCCCCGTAACAGGTTAGACCAAGGTATGAGAGTAAGATACCAAGTTCGGAATTCAAGGTACCTATCGAGATCGAGACCATTAGTGATCAAGACCAAACGAGATAGACATCGAGCAAGACCAAAGATGGCATGATAACAAAAAGGCGAGATATCTGCTATTGGTCGATGTAGTACAAAACCCGAGCAGAGCAAATGGCAACTTCTCATGCCATTGCTTGTAATTCTCTACCATTTTCCTTAGTATCTTCTTGATGTTCTTGCTGGTGGCCTCTACAACTCCATTCATTTATGGCTTGTATGTTGTGGAATTCTTATGCTTGATCTTGAAAGTTTCACACATGATCTTCATTAGATCAGTATTGAGGTTGGCGGCATTGTCGGTGATGATTGACTCTGGCACTCCGAACCGACAAACAATGTGATCTCGAACAAAATCTGTGACGGCCTTATTAGTTACAACTTTGTAAGATGCGGTTTCAACCCACTTTGTGAAATATCTATGCCACTAGAATGAACCTATGCCCATTTGAATCAGCGAGTTTGATTGGACCGATAACATTCATGTCTAAAGCGGAGAAAGGCCAGGGTGCACTTGTTGCATTGAGTTCATTAGGTGGCACTCGTATCATATCAGCATGTATCTGGCATTGGTGACACTTCTGAATATATTTGATGCAGTCTGTTTCCATGGTCATCCAGAAATACCCTGCTCTCAGTATTTTCTTGGACAAGACGAAACCATTCATGTGCGGTCCACACGTTCCGGCATGTATTTTCTCGAGCAATCTGGATGCCTATTTCGCATCGACACACCGTAACAACCCTAGATCAGGAATTCTTCTATACAGAATTCCTCCACTTAGAAAGAAACGGTTGGCTAAACTCCGGAGTGTGCGCTTCTGAGTATGGGTTGCGGACTCTAGATACTCTCTTTTTGCCAAATATTCCTTGATGTCGTGGAACCATGGATTTCCAACACTCTCCTCTTAAACATGAGCATAGTAAGCTAGTTGCTTATGAATTCCTATTGGAATAGGATCGATGAAGTTCTTGTCGGGGTATTATATCATGGAAGATAAAGTGGCCAACGCATCTGCAAACTCATTCCGAATCCTTAGAACATGTTTGAACTCTATCTTTCTGAACCTCTTGATTAGCTCTTGCACACAGTGCAAATATGGCAGTATCTTTGTGTTACTTCATAGCCCATTCTCCCAGAACCTGATGCACCAAAAGATCAGAATCCCCAATTACAAGCAACTCTTGAAAATTCATATCAATAGCCAACCAGAGTCCAAAGATGTAGGCTTCATATTCTGCCATATTGTTGGTACATAGAAATCTGAGTTTTGCCTATATTGGATAGTGTTAGTCGGTTTCTGATACTAAGACAGCGCTGATACCCACTCCTTTGAAGTTTGCAGCTCCGTCAAAGAACATTCCCCAACCTTCATATGCCTCGGTGATATCTTCCTCTACAAATGATACCTCCTCATCGAGAAAATACGTTTTCAATGGATCTTATTCTCTGTCTACAGGATTTTCTGCCAAATGATCTGCCAATGCTTGCCCTTTGACTGCTTTCTTAGTTACATAGACGATGTCGAACTCACTCAAAAATATCTGCCATTTTGCTAACTTACCCGTAGGCATGGGTTTCTAGAAGATGTATTTCAGCGGATCCATCCTTGATATGAGATATGTGGTGTATGCACAGAAATAATGCCTCAACTTTTGAGCTATCCATGTCAAAGCGCAGCAGGTGCGCTCTAGCAAAGAGTAATGGGCTTCGTAAGGCGTGAATTTCTTACTTAGATAATATATTGCCTGCTCATTTCTCCCAGTTCATCATGTTGTCCCAGAACACAACCAAAAGCCCCATCCAACACAGACAAGTAAAGCAGCAGAGGTCTTCCTGGTTTTGGCGAGACTAGAATAGTGGTTTAGATAAATATGCCTTGATTTTGTCGAAGGCTTTCTGGCATTCTTCAGTCCAACTTGTTGCAACATCATTTTTCAACATCTTGAAGAACGAATCACATATCACGGTCAACTGTGCTATGAAACAGCCGATGTAATTGAGACGCCCTAAAAAGCTCATCACATTTTTCTTACTTTTCGGAGGTGAAAAGTCTTGGATGGCTTTGACCTTTGACGGGTCTAACTCAATCCCTCAGTGGCTGACGATGAACCCTAACAATTTTCCAGCAGGGACTCTGAAGGCACACTTCACGGGATTTAGTTTCAGGTTGTACCTTCGAAGCCGATAAAGAATTTCTTCAAATTTGCTATGTGATTTGTACTTCTTCTGGATTTGATGATGACATCGTCCACGTACACCTATATTTCCTTGTGTATCATATCATGGAATATAGTTGTCATGGCTCTCATGTAGGTGGCTCCAGCATTCTTTAAACCAAACATCATTATTTTGTAGCAGTACATTCCCCATGGTGTGATAAAGGCGATCTTTTCGGCATCCTCTTCATCCATCCAGATCTAGTGATATCCCGCTAAGAAATCCACAAAGGATTGGAGTTCATGCTTGGCACAGTTGTCGATCAGTATGTGTATATTAGGCAGTGGGAAATCATCCTTGGGGCTTGCCCTGTTTAAATCTCGGTAATCAACACACACTCTAACTTTCCCATCCTTCTTCAGAACTGGCACGATGTTGGCCAACCAAGTTGGATACTCAACTACTCTAAGAACCTTGGCTTTGATTTGCTTAGTGACTTCCTCTTTTATCTTCAAACTCATATCCATCTGGAACTTTCTGAGCTTCTGGTTCACCAGGGGACACATGATAGGTAGCTTGTGAGACACTATGGATGTGCTCAAACCAGTCATATCATCGTAGGACCATGCAAAGATATCTTCATACTCTTTTAGGAACCGGACATACTCTTCCTTCTCTGACGGTCATAGATGAATGCTTATGCGGGTTTCCTTGATTGTTACGGAATTCCCTAATTTAACTGTCTCAGTCTCGTCTAAGTCAGACTTAGGCTTGTTTTCAAAGTTTTTCACCTCTGACGATTTCCTCAGGTATTACATCATCTTCAAATCCTTTGAATCGCTATCCTTGTGTTGCGTTGTCTTATTGCATGTCACATTTGTAGGTTCATCGGTATAGGTAATAATAATGCTGTAAAGAAAAAGTATAAGATAATAATAAATACAAAAATAGCAATGATGTCACGCCCCAACCTCGGGGAGCGCGACTGGCGCTCAACCTAGTGAACCCGACTGAGCAAGCCTATTAGACATTTTCTACCCAACTCATTATGATCAAGAAAATAGGTTATTAATAATTATACAACCGAAAGATTTTTGTAAATATTTCCAAATTGATCCAATTGTTACTCATTAGTAAGTTCTTCAAAATTACAAACACTTTTCAATTTGAAAGAACAAGGATCCAAACACAACATAATCCACTAACCCTTCCAATACCCATATACAACCCACATAGTGCCTACGGAGCCTCTAATGATACAAAAGAGAGTCATAACAATGCCGACAACAAGGCCCCGGCTATACCTCAAAACGTGGCAAACATACAAATAAATGATGTACTACATGAACCCATGGAGAAATGGGGCTCACCTGCTAGGAAGATGATGATGATGCACCGCTAGCTGCGATCAACATTGTCTGCTATGGAACCACCTACATCAATTTAAAGATGTAACGCCCCCGGCAAAAGGGACGTTAATACTGTCGAATAGTACTAGTATGTATAACTAAACACCATATCGTTAGAAAGAACAATAATACAAGAAGAAATAATCATGGAATCAATGAAAACCTTAAACTACACTACAACATCACATAGGCTTTCAAGTAATTTTCATAGCTTTAAATGGAGACATCATTATTATCAATACATCATCATTCACAATACCACTGTACTTTTATACGGAGTCCGATCACGACCCGGTCGGCTAGATCGTCCCATTAGAGACATTCACCACAATCATAATTCCAGTTTCAATTTCAATTTCCAACTCAGTACCACCATGTGTGCGGCATGGCGTCTGATCACGGCCGATCGGCTAGGCCGTCATAGCCAAGACATTACTATTTTTCATTGATCATCTCATTTCATAATTCTTTCATATATATCAATTCATCGGCACTAGTGGCCACAATCGTTATATCATATCTTGGCTCTTGGCCGCATTTCATAATGCAAGTTCTTTCCCATATTTCACATTATTATCATTTTCAACAAACAAGCCTTTCAATTCAATATATTGAGTACACACGAGAGTAATTACAGATCGTAGGTAATTGAGGTCTTCACATACTTTTGCATAACAATCTTTATTCAAGCTCAACTACAAGTCTAGGCATTTTAGCACATATTCCATATCCTTAACACATCCTCAAACGACAAGATAGCATTATGGGAATATTGAAATACATATTTAACATATATTCTTGCAACACAAGCACGTATGGAATAGCAATTTCTATAGCAATAATTTTGGGACTTACACCAATTGCATGGACATCAAGGGGTTCAATTTCTAATAAGAGTGGGTCTTAGCCATACATACCTTGCTTGAACTTTTCCTTAAATTACTACAACGTTCCAGAAATCCTAGCAATCCCAATCTATTTCGAGATATAACAAAATTAAACACAAATTAGGAAGATATTCATAGTCTTAGCTCGTTTGAGCGTCCCATCAAACATTAGGTGTGCATTAAGTCTTTAAGGTCATTTCATAGAGGATTTCATCAACCTTCAACCCGTCCTTAAACAATTTTAGCTCAACAATGTCCCTACACCCCTTGATAATACATGCAAGCAAGATAACAACTCCAATACCCACAAACTTTCTTGATAATTACCCATTTTTAGCTTAAATTCGAAATTAGGGGTTAGGGTATAGAATCTTACCACAAGGATGAAGATCTAGTGTGTTTTCCTTGTTAATCTTCAAAGATTTGTATAATAGTTGAAGAATTCTTTAATGAAGTTCACTTTCTCACTCTAGGGCTCCCTCTCTCACTCTAAAACATCAGATTTTTTGCTTAAAAAATGACACATTGCGTATATTTAACGAATTTGGGTCGGGTTATAAAGATAGAAGAATAGATAGTCCAAAATTTCCGGACCGGGCTACAGACCTGGCGTCGCCAGTCTAAAGCCTAGTCCAGCCTGGCTTTAGCCTGGCCTCGCCAGCCTAAAGCCTGGTCCAGCCTGGCTTTATCCTGGCTAAATCTTGGTCTAGCCGTGACGAAAATTTTCAACTCCCCAACACATTCTCCCCTACTTAACATCATTCGTCCTCGAATGATGATCAAGTCTTACTTAATAGTTCTTTATGCAGTTTCAGTTTTTATACCATATATCATTCGCTCCAAATTTGCCTAACTCCCCATTTTTTTAAAAATTTTGCCAGAGTTTCCTTTGTAACTAGGCCTATCCACCTGTCAGAGAGCCCCAGAAACACGTTCTAACAACACATTTATGATTGAATAACGCAACGGATCATAAAATAACACTAATCTGGCTTTATAAAGAACATATAGCTAAGAAGGAATATCTTTGCCTTACAAGTGATACAAATTTATGGTAAACAACTTCATAAAATAATTACATGGCTATTCAAACAATTGCGGGTACTTCTTTTTCATTTCATCCTCGGCGTCCCAAGTGGCCTTCTCAACTTGCTGGTTTCGCCACAATACTTTCACGGAGGCGATCTCTTTGTTCCTCAATTTCCGGACTTCCCTCTCAAGAATGGAAATGGGAAGCGCTTCATACGACAATTCCTCATTAACCTCAATGGTCTCTAATGGCACAATAGCTGATGGATCTCCCACTACTTTCTTCAACATAGACATATGGAATACCGGGTGCACCAACGACATCTCGGGTGGTAGCTGAAGCTTGTACGCTACCCAACCGATCCTTTGAATTATTCTATACGGCCTGACATACCTCGGATTCAATTTCCCTTTCTTTCCAAATCGCATAATACCCTTCATGGGGGACACCTTCAAGAATACCCAATCATCTTCTTTGAACTCCAAATCCCTACGACGAACATCCGTATAAGATTTTTGGTGACTCTGAGAAGTTTTCAGCCACTCCTTAATGATCTTAACCTTTTCCATAGCCTGATGCACAAGGTCTGGCCCTATCAGTTCAGCTTCCCCGACCTCGAACCACCCAATGGGGGATCTACATCTCTTACCATAAAATGCCTCAAATGGTGCCATCTGAATACTAGCATGGAAGTTGTTATTATATGCAAACTCTATGAGTGGCGAATGGTCATCCCAGCTACCTTTGAAATCAAGAACACAAGCACGCAATATGTCTTCAAGTGTCTGAATAGTCCGCTCTGCCTGCCCGTCAGTCTGTGGATGGAAGGTTGTGTAAGATTTACCTGAGTACCCAAACCTTGATGAAAATTCTTCCAAAAGTTAGCTGTGAATTGTACCCGTCGATCGAAAATGATAAAAACTGGAGTGCCATGCAACCTGACTATTTCCTTGATATACAACTGATCATATTGTTCCGCTATGTTAGTAAATTTAAATGGAAAGAAGTGTGCTGATTTCGTGAGTTGGTCAACAATTACCCAAATTGAATCAAACTTGTGTTGGGTGCATGACTGTCCTACCACAAAGTCCATATTAACCATTTCCCACTTTCACATTGGAAATTTTTTTTTTGTTTTGAGCCAACCGACCGGGCTTTTGATGTTCAGCCTTTTCTTGCTGACAATTTGGAAATTTTTCCACAAATTCCGCTACATTCCTCTTCATATCATTCCACCAGTATACTTCCTTGAGATCATGATACATTTTGTAGAATCTGGGTGTACAGAATAGCTAGAAGTGTGAGCTTCAGCCATGATTCTTTCCCGAAGACCGTCTATATTTGGAACACATAGTCGCCCTTGGTACCGTAGTGTACCATCATCTATTCCAAGAGAAAAAGTTGTAGTCTTATGTCTATGAATCCCCTCCTTCAACTGTACCAAAAATTGATCTTCGCATTATTTTTCTTTGACTTCCACAACAAGCAATGATTCAGCCTTAAATTGCACAATTACCCCTCCTTCACTAGAGTCCGCAAGGCGAACTCCCAAACTAGCCAATGGATGAACCTCATTGGCCAATCAACCTTTGATGTGCCTCCAAGTGAGCCAAACTACCATAGATTTCCAGCTAAGAGCATCCGCCACAACATTGGCTTCTCCCTGGGTGATATAGATATCAATGTCGTAATCTTTGAGTAACTCTAACTATCTTCTCTTCCACAATTCAATTTCTTCTGTTTGGAAATATATTAAAGGCTCTTATGGTTCATGACTATATCCACGTGGACCCTATATCGACAACTCCAAATCTTTAATGCAAATAACACTGCCGCAAGTTTTAAGTCATGTGATCCATAGTTCTTTCCATGATTCTTGAGTTGCCTAAAGGCATAAACTATCACCTTAACATGTTGCATAATTATTGGAACATGTTTATCACATTTATCTTACATAAGACCTCCTAGGAATCGAGTTCTACAATAATTTCCCTGATATGGTTACCATCCTTTATGAATACTCGCAACTTGCTCTTCCAAATTTTCAACAAAAGACATTACTGGATGAGTTTTCTTATAGGACCTTCTGTTTCATGTGAATAACATCTTCTAGCTTGCGCACACACCCTGATAACATCAACCTGCACGATGTTGTATCAAATGTAAGGTAACATTGTGCTCAGACCTTTCTTAGACAACCTCTTTCCCCTTATGTGCCTTATAGAATTTCAAGAAACTACTCCACTTCCCTTGTGAACATTATCACGACACCTCTTTACTGTTAAACATCTCCCAAAACACATATCAACACCCTTTATATATAT
>ML439042.1:0-38746 GCA_005239525.1 Nicotiana knightiana
TTCAAATCCTATATTACTTGTCGACCACGTACACTTGCATGTGCATTGGGAAATCAACCAACATCGACAGCTACAACGAAGGTCGTACCGACCTAAAGCATAAGAGCCTGAGTCGCCAGCTTAGAGAGCCTCCGGGCCAATTTATAGCCCCAAGGGTTTCATCTCAAAGTCCAATTTGCCAGACCAACTACCAAACATGCAAATCAAATCAAAGAATATTTCATAGATATATATATATATGTGTGTATTACAAATACCTATTTACAACGCTCCCACAGGAGTCTTATGCAAACAACAAAGTAGAAAATCTTTTCTATTCTCGGGACCAGCTCCCTCAAAAGCCCCTCAGACCAGCTCCCACGGCGAACTTCAAGTATCAGCATTAGCTCAAGAACAAAGGAAAAACTTGGCGTCGATTTCGTCCGCCTCGGCCTGCTTTATCTCTTCCGAGAGGTCAAAGCCCCTAGCATGTATCTCCTCGAGGGTCTCCCTCCGGGACTTGCATCGGGCATACTCATTGCCCCTCCTCTCTCTATCAAAAGCTCCCTTCAGCTCAGCCCAAGCATCAGCGACGTCTTTCATATAGACTTCCACCTTCTTATCGGCCTTCGCCCGAACTTCTTCAGCTTCAGCCCGAGCGTCCACGACCTCGGCCTTCAGATCTAAAAGATCAGTCTCGAGCTTGGAAATCCTGCTCGCCTGAATCGATCTATCCTCTTGGGCATTCTGAAGTTGTATCTCAAGGCCAGCAACCTTGGCCAAAGCATTCCTTTGGGATGCAACATGTACGCCTATCTGCGCCTTCAACGCTTGGCATTCGGAATTAACTTTCCCAACTTCACCCCAAAGGCGCTCCAATGCTTCGGTCATTCCTTGCAGCTGAAGCACCAAAGCATTAGTTCCCAAAACAAAGAAAATAAGCACACACTCCTTCAGGGTAAGGGTTAACTGACGCTCGAGATTGCCTTCATAGTTCCGGCTCTGATGCATCTCCACCCGAAGATGTATCAACTCTTTTGTCTTTTTATTGCAAAGATGCTTGAGAGATTGTTCCTTACCCAAAGCTTCCCGCAACCTGGTCTCACAGCGAAGTAGCTCGAGCTTGAGTTTGTCAAAAACCTACAGAGGAGAAACTTCGGTTCAAATAAAAAAAATGAAGATTCATAGCTAACGAGCCAACAAGGCCAATTAGAAATCACCTCGGAACAGAGCCGCTGGGCCTTCTTAAAATTTTAACATGCATCTACCGGCTTGGCCCCATCGGCCCCAGCTGAACCGCTCTCAATAAAGGTGTGCCCACTCGAAACCTCAATTGGTCCGGGCGGCCCCTGGTCCCGAGTATCCCTCGAAGTACCTTCAAGGGCAGAAGCAGACGATGGTGGAGGATTCTTGCTCTCCCTCTTTCTCGTGGAACCTTTTCTTTGAAGTTAGAGGTCCTAGTCCTGGCAGAACCGGCAAATTCAGAAAGGCCCTTGGCCCGAGCCGTAGATAAAGAATCATCCTCGCAAGGGGAGTCGACGTCCGCAGAATGGCCGACGTATATAAAGCTCTCCTCAGCAACGGCATCTCCTTTATGCCTCCGAGAAGGCCCCGCCTCATCAAGAATGTCCTCATCTATAGAGGATCTTTTCCGATTATTGTCCCTCTTTAGGACTTCCCTCTCCTCGAAGGGGCACGACCTCATTTTGGAAAACCCACCAACACCTGTGGCATCAGAGTTAGTACACACGAACGGAAACATTCATCAAAGGGGATACCACACGACTCATACCGTGGTGCTTTACTTCCCATCTGCCCTTCAAGAGATCCCGCCACTTGGGCTCGTCATAACAAAAGTTCCCTCGAAGGGTCCCACATATAAAAGGAAGAAAAACTACTCTATGCCTCCACCGCTATCCGAGCCGCTTTCGGAGACCTCGTCCGATGTACTCGGCATTGTCAATTCCTCCTCCAGGGCCCTGGCCTCTTCCATCTCGGTAGAGAGATCAACACCTTTGGCTCTCACTTCCTCGAGGGCCTGCCTCTTGGCTTGTGCACGAGCATAGGCAACTGCCTGAGTCAACTTCAGCTCGGCCTTCTCGTATATCTCCATTGCCCGGTTGTTTGCAGCAGAGTCATCCCTCTTGTACGAGGAGACATATTCACTAGCTTCGGCCTTGGACGCAGATAGTGCAGCAGCCTCCTTTTGAGCACCTCGGAGAAGACCTTGGACCGAGGATAGCTTCCCCCGAAGCATCTCCCTCTCTGAAGCTACAACATCATTCAGCCGAGCTAGTTTCATGACTTCGGTGTCCTTGGCCGCAACCTCTTCTCGAAGCCAATCCACCAGGGCATCCTTCTGCGTAATCTGAGAAGCAGAAAGTAAGTCAATCAACACCAAGCGTTACAACTAAAATGTGAGAATGTGGGTACGAGCATACCTGCTCGAAGAAATCGGACCTCTCCCGAAGAACTCTCTCCAAGCTTGTTCGAAGGTGGGTCAGTTCCTCCTCCCTTCGAGCGCACAACGCCTCGAGCTCGACCGACCCCACCATAAGATTCTCAAGCTCCTCTCCACGATGCGTCAACTCATCTTGCAACTTGGAGAAGGACTGGTCATATATCTTCTTGACCTGCAACACAGAGAAGGGAAATCAGAAAGCAAGAATAGAAGATCAGAGAATAAGTATATTGTTCTCAAATGTCACCTGCTTTTGGAGCCTCTCGGCTTCCTCGAGGGCTATTGGGGCGTCAACATCAGCCTCCTTATCTACCCCCTTGAAGTAGTTTTGAATGCATCATCCTCTCCACGAGAAGTCTCTGGATCGGGGACACCCCTAACTTGAGCATCCAGTATCTCCTCTGGAGAGAATGACGGGCCAGAATGAAGTCCACCAGTGATGTCGGCCTCCATCGAGGCTTCTTCCTATCTCGGAAAGCTCCAGTAGTGAGCCCCCCCAGCTTCTCAACACGGACTGTGCCATGTCCGATGAGCATATCGGGGACTGCCCCAAACCCTCCTTGAGAGTCTCCTCTACAAGTGGCAGGTCCGCATCGGCCGCCTCAAGCTCAGCAGGCGACCGCTCAATAGCCCTCGAAGCCTCAACTCTTTGCCTTGCCCTTTGTACCAAAGGGCAGGCATCGTGGCTCTCCTCCTCGGTCCGCAGGCTCTCAGTGTTCGTCGAAGACAAGACCGTGGCGTCGGTCTTAGGCCTCCGAGTCTTTGACCTTTTTGGTTTTGGGGACCCCGCCGGGGCCTCTTTCTTCCTTTTCCTATCTTTGGTGGCCTTCGGGGACTCTTCCTCACTAGGTGGGGCGTCCTCATCAACACGCCTTCACCAAGGCCTGCACGAGTATATTATGTCAAAAAGCATCATCATCAAAAATTCTCACAAAGAATGTAAAAGCAGTAGCAACAAGAACGCACCATGGTTCATGGCCTGCCATTGTGTTTTGGCCAGCTCATGCCATACGCATTTGTTGTATGTGAAAGCAGAGTCTAAACGTTTGATCCACCCCGGAAGGTCCTGAACCGCACCGGGAAACCAAACAGTGGCTGCACAAGTAAAAGAAAATCAGTCGAAATATAAAGAGACAACAAAGGCGTGCTCGATTCAGAGGTACTTACGTTTCATATTCCACTCCTTCGGGAATGGCATTATGTCAACAAGGATGATGTTCGAGGTTCTGATTCTGACAAATTATCTTATCCATCCCCGATCTCTATCCTCATCAATACAGCCGAGGAACGCCTTGGTGGATCGACAGTGTAATTTAATAAGGCCCCCACGGAAGGGTTGAGGGCTATACAATCTAATCAAATGGTCAAGGGTGAATGTCATACCCTCTACCATGTTGGTAATATGAAGAAACATATATAATCCTCCAAAAAGAAGGATAGATCTGACCGAGTGTCACTCGGTATTGGTGGCAAAAATCAAGAATCACTGGGTCAACCGATGAAGAAGAAGAATCGACGGGGCCTAAGGTGAAGGGGTATGTATATACACTGAGAAAGCTAGCCTTGTGCTTGGCTATGCTTTCGTCAACCGTAGGGATATCTACTCGGGATGCCTCCCCCCAGTGGTAGTCAAGTTTCACCCTCTTAATATCCGATATTACACTTATATACCGGGACATGGGCTCACATCGGCCCGGTGTAAAAAGGGTTTTTCTATTGTAAAGTCAGAAATAGTGTTGAAAGGGCCAGGAATACATTGTTCGATGGTAGGTGGGGTTTTTGATTTTCCCTTAGACGGGCGTGATGTAGTAGCAGCCCCCTCATTTTGTGGAACCATTTTGGAAGTCTTTGCCATGGTAGTTATCGAGTTTTGAAGTGAGAAGATGGGAAAAACGTGAGCAGGCAGAAGATAAGAAGAGAGAACACTTAGTTGAAATCTGAAGTTTTGAAGAAGAAGATGCAAAACTATGAAAAGTCAAGTGATTGTAGTATTTATTGGGGCCCTTTGGGCAAGCTTTAAGCGGGAAAGTCGAACCTGTGACGGTTCATGGGTTTCTCAAGAATTGTGTTGACAGTGACCTCTGCACAGCTTTTCGTGTCACATCATTTAATGCTATGAAGGGACTGGCGTCATAGTAGGAGGGTCGAGGGGGCGAAAGTTTAAAACCATTTCTTATCTCTTCATTCTAAGAAATGCGGGGACTATCTGTATACGGCTAAAATCGGAGAGCCCGATTTTACGGCCACTTCGATGAAAACAAAGGTTCGAAGGCTCGAGATCGGCATTGAGGGGAACATCGAGGGTCCTCAACCTCGAGGAAGTACAAATAAAGGGTCGACATGAAAAGGCGGGAAATCTGCAAGGGGCACGTGGTTAAAGCTGACAAAGTACACAAGATAGTACAAGCCCGTACCGTGGCATTAAATGGCTATAACAGCCATATCTCTTTACATTAAGATGCACGTACTATGTNCACAAGAACATCCTCTGCTTTCTAACAAAAACATTCTCTACAATTGCTTCATTAAATTATTGCTTCTCATTTATAGTGTTCTTGAATTATTCCCCATATATTACTTGTTATTGATCATAAATAGGCCACTCTTAAGGTCTCCAACACTGTTTCATCATTATCGATAGCCCCTAGTCAAGCTTCTCAAGATCGACTTCGAGGCCTGCCCGACCACTCTCGAGACTGGCCTATTCAATACCTGGTTTACGTAATCTAGTTCTTTTCGCACTTACTTCATTTTTATCGCTTCATACTCAGCATCTACTGCTGAAACAACCGGTATTAAAATAGATCACATATTTTTAGAACCACATAATCAAGGATAATTGTAATTACCATTTTCAAGGTAAACACACTAATCTAAATTACAATATATATAAAACATAAATACAATATATCCCACCACTCTACACTTTAAATAGTGGTATGTAAGGTAAAGGAAACCTGCCTGATAGCATCAGTCCTGGTCGGGGACAATGTCGGGGTCGAGATGGCAAGCCCTGCCAAGAGCACGCAGCCATGCCATGACCTTCCTCTTTGATTTTGCATTTTGGGTAGCAAGGGCATCTAATCGAGCTTCCAAGTATGTGATAGAATTACGTAACCCTGATATTCCTGCTCTAAAGACGTCATTATCGTGTCCCATATGACAACTGATGTTCCCTCAGCAACCTGCTCGTGCGGGGGTGAAGCAAACACAACCTCAGCTTTCCCTTCATTACCCTTATATGGAGCATCAAGCTCATCGCTATTTGCCAGGTGCAACATGATCCTTCCCAATTACCACTTTATCAGACCGAAACTTCTGTTCTTTTTTACTTTCCCATCCAAGTGCCTGTATTGCGGCACACGTGCTACACAACATAATCTAGTGATTAAGGAAGGAAAGAAGAACCCATACCTTTGCACCGGACAACGAATGAACATTTCGTCGTGAATAACCTTAGCCACATCAAAATCATGGCCATTGATAAAACACCAGATCAGTGCAGCCCGGGGACAATTCACCTCAGTGGTATTAGAAGAAGGCAACATGTGGCTATTGATGACATAAAGCCAACACTTCCCTTCAAAGGTAAGTGATGCTGAATGAAACTTCCTCCCCTGATTAATCTACACTACTTCCTTGTTGGGCACACAGATTATTCTAAAGAACAAATTCCACGAGGTTGGTTCTCTGCTATAGATGTCATAATAGTCCTCCGCTTCAAGATTTATCCCAAACACTGGCAACCGGTAAGCCCTCCTAATGGCCTCGATGGATGCATCCACACTCTTCTGTTGTAGCGTGCAGACATAGTTCATATGTTCCGGGCAGTTAGCGTAAAACTCCCGCACAATCATTAAATTGGCTTAATCAAGTTCTTCAAAAAATATACCAGCCTGCGTCGAACCAATTTCTGATACATATTGGGACAGTCCTATTGGAGGGACCCCATAGCAATTCCCCTTTCCAGTATGGGTTTCTTGGGAGCCTTATGACCAAAACGTTCCTGGGTCGCGTTGTATACGAACTTGTTACTATCATACTAGAGCGCATTGGCCAAGGCCCGCGGCCAGGATGAGCCTGCGTGACCACTAGAGGAGGCACCTGTGGTTTTTCGTTTCTTGGATGTCGTCATACTACCTGAAACAAATACCACTATCAGTGAAAGGCACGATGTGTGAACTAAGAGCGGTTACTCAAACTTCACCAACACACTTGGTCACAAAATTATATTCTCGAACTCATTGTGGCATTTATACAAACACCTGATGCGCAATTTCACCCGAACTCCCAAGCACCAATTTTTATAACCTCAATTTAACCACAAATATAACAAAGTCGAATCTAACCCAAAATGGTGAAATTCAACTATTACCTCAACATGCAAACAAGTATACTAGAAAAAAAAAATGAAATCTATTACATACAAGAAAAAAAAAAGATAAACTAAACTAAACTAAGACGGAAGCAAAAACAATGGCACTTACCTGAGGGAACTTGTGAGGATTTGGGTTGGGAGGTTATGGAAGCAGAGAGATGAGGTGAGGGGGGTAGGGTTTGATTTTGAAATTGGGGGAAGGGTTTGTGCGTTTTTGTTCTTATGTTTAGAGAAGGGGGTAGTTGGATTATAAGAAGAAAAAAGGGGGTCGGTTATTTTTAAAAGAAAAACAAAGAAAGAAGAAATAAAAGAAAAACTAATTTAATACCCTACAAAACGGTTCCCAGTGCGCGGTCGGTGCGCAACCATGCACGTGTGGCAATGGGGGTCTAAAAATGCGTGGCCATATGCGCGGTCAGTGAGCGGCCGCGCATGTGTGGCAGTGAGAGTCTTAAAATGCATGGCCATATGCGCGGTTAGTGCGCGACCACGCACGTTTGAATTTTTTTTCCAACTTTTCAACTTGATCCACTTTTGGCCCCTCTTCAAATTTATTTCTTCACCCCGAGTCATTCAAGCCTGCACAAATTCATCCCTGCACATTGATAAACCTGTCAATACTTCCACAATTCAAAATAAAACACGAAAAATAACGAAAACACAAAAAATTATTGGGTTGCCTCCTAAGTAGCGCTTGTTTTAACATCGCGGCACGACGAATTACAAAAAACCCATGGGTTTCCTCCCAAGAAGTTCCCGATTTAACGTGCGACACAACTCGGGTTATCCCTTTTCAAGGATCTTTCAAGTACAAGGTCGAGATTATTTTATCTTCCTCAACCATGCCCTGGTAATGTTTTAGCCTTTGTCTATTAACTTTGAACTTGCGGGATCCATCTTCTGATGTAATCTCGACGGCTCCAGTTGAATGAATCTCTACCACACGAAATGGTCCTGACCATCTTGACTTCAACTTGCCTGGAAACAACCTCAATCTTGTACTGTACAACAATACCATATCTCCAGGTTTAAAGTTCCGCTGAAGAATATATTTATCATGCATTATCTTCATTCTCTACTTGTATAGTCTTGCGCTCTCAAAAGCATGGTAGTGAAACTCATCAAGCTCGTGCAACTCAATGACTCTACTTGTACCCGCCTCTTCTATGTCGAGATTCAACTGCCTCAATGCCCACAAGTATCTATGCTCCAACTCCACTGGTAAGTAACACGCCTTCCCAAATACCAATTTATACAGCGACATGCCAATCAGAGTATTGAAAGCGGTACGATAGGCCCAGAGTGCATCATCTAACTTTCTTGCCCAATCCGTTCTTATAGCATTCACGGTCTTTTTCAAAACTCTCTTTATCTCTCTGTTCAAAACATCCACTTGCCCACTCGTTTGCAGAAAAGAGTGCCTCCATCGCTGATTATTGCCCTTGGAGTGCCAAATCGGCTGAAGATGTTCTTTCTCAAAAAACCAATGACCCCCTTTGCATCATTTGTAGGGAGTGCTGCAGCCTCCACTCAGTTTGTCACACAGTCCACAGCTCCGAGTATGTACTTGTTGCCATATGAGCTGACAAAAGGCCCCATGAAATCGATTCCCCATACATCTAACACTTCTACCTCCTGAATTGGGTTCATGGGCATCTCATGTCGGCGAAAAATGTTCCCGGTTCGTTGGAATTCATCACAACCCTTTACCTAGAAGTGTGCATCTTTGAACAATGTCGGCCAGTAAAAGCCCGACTCCAACACTTTCGCGGCCGTCCTTACTCCCCCAAAATGGCTGCCATATGGGGATGCCTGACAAGCCTGCAAAATAGAAGATTGGTCTATCTCGGGATGCATCTCCCGGTCATGTTATCAACACAAATCCTGAACGGATAACACTCATCCCAATAATACATGCGACAACCATGAAAGAACTTTTTTTTTGGACAGAGGAAAATTCATAGAGGACATTACCGCTTGCCATGTAGTTTGCAATATCTGCATACCATGACGCTACCTCCAGGATCGTGGCCAAAAAATGTTCATAAGAGAAAGTCTCCACAATCTCTTCTGTCTCAACCTTCTTCTCTGCTCCTTCCAGCCTAGACAAGTGATCAGCCACTTGGTTTTCTGTTCCCTTTCGGCCACGAATTTCCAAGTCAAATTCTTACAGCAGTAGCACCCATCGAATTAGGGGCGACTTTGACTCCTTCTCAATTAGGTACCTGAAGAAGCATGGTCAGTATAAACAATTACCTTCAAGCCTATCAGGTATGACCTGAACTTGTCAAATGCGAATACCACTGCTAGCATCTCCTTATCTGTCACTGTGTAATTTAGTTGGGCACCACCCAAAGTTCTAGTTGCGTAGTATATTGGATTCATGGCTTTATCATTTATTTGCCCAAGAACTTCTCCCATCACATAGTCGCTTGCATCACACATCAGCTCAAATGGTTGCTCCCAGTCGGGTGCAACTATGATAGGTGTTGACACCATAATCTTCTTCAATTACTCAAAAGCTACCCCGCAGTCATCAGAAAACACAAAAGGGTGATCTTTTTTAAGCAATTTACACAAAGGGTTAGTAATTTTGGGAAAATATTTTATAAACCTCCTGTAGAACCCGACGTGGACAAGTAAACGTTTTATTGCCTTGACACAAGTGGGTGGTGGCAACTTTTATATTACATCAAACTTTCTGCGATCCACTTCAATGCCCTTGTTTTACACTAGGTGCTCCAAGGCTATACCTTCCTATACCATGAAATGGCACTTTTCCCAGTTTAATACTAGATTAGTCTCCATAAACCTCTTCATTACTATTTTCAAGTTCATAAGGAAGTCATCGAATGAGTTCCCCACCACTGAAAAGTCATCCATGAAAACCTCCATTATTTCCTCTACCATATCTGTAAAGATGGCCATCATGCTCTGGAATGTGGCAGGTGCATTGCATAGACCAAATGACATTCTCCGAAAGGCATATATGCCATATGGATAGGTGAATGACATTTTCTCTCTATCCTCCGGGGCAATAGAGATATGATTATACCCTGAGTATTCATCCAAAAAGCAAAAGTGAGACCTCCCTGCCAATCTATCTAGCATCTGATCAATGAATGGCAGTGGGAAGTGGTCTTTACGGGTGGCCTTGTTCAACATTCTGTAATCCATACATATTCGCCATCCCGTGACTGTTCTTGTTGAGATCAACTCGTTGTTCTCATTTTGCACTACAGTCATTCCACCCTTCTTTGGCACACACAGAACTGGCTGACCCAGTTACTGTCAGAGATGGGGAAGATGATTCCCGCATCAAACCACTTGGTCACTTATTTCTTCACCACTTCTTTCATGTTGGGGTTCTGCCTTCTTTGATGTTCTCTGGAAGGTTTGTTCCCATCTTCCAGTAGAATATTATGCATACAAAATGCGGGGCTGATACCCTTAATATCTGCAATGGTCCAGCCAAGTGCAGTCTTGCATTCCATTAACATCTGCAAAAGCTGTCTGCTTGTACATCTAACAAACTGGATGAGATAATAACAGGTAAAGTTGAGTTAGGTCCCAAGAAGGCATACCTAAGGTGAGACGGTAACAGTTTTAGCTCCAACTGTGGTGGTTCTTCAATTGATGCCTTAGCTGGAGGGGTTTTTCTTTCTTCTAAATGTAAATGCTCGAATTCAAGCTCTCTTTTCTAGTATCCTTTCCCTTCAAGGGACAAAACTCACTCTGCCAAGTCCTCACCAACCACCTCTTCTAAGTTCATGAGGCAGGATGCTAGAGGGTCTTTTGCATTCAGAGTCTCATCTTCCTCCTCCAAAATCACATCCGCAACTTCTATCAGAGAGCAGTTCGCAAACTCACTGGGTCGACGCATATATTTCTGCACATTGAACGTTATCTCTCCATCGTTCAGTCTCATCTTTAGATCCCGAGTTTCACGATCAATTAGAGCTCTCCCAGTGGCCAATAATGGCCTTCCCAAAATTATGGGAATCTCCTCGTCAACCCGGCAGTCCAGAATGACAAAATCTACCGAGAACACAAACTTTTGAACCTGCTCTAGCACATCATAAAGTATTGCTGATGGCCTCTTCACCGTTCGGTCGGCTAGCTGTAGTAACATTGATGTGGGTCTTGCTTTTCCGATGCCTAACGTTTTATAGATAGCCAAGGGCATCAAGTTTATCACCCCCAAATCACAAAGTGCTTTAGAAAAAGCATAGCTGCCTATTGTGCATGGGATTGTGAAACTCCCTGGGTCGGACATCTTCTCAGCTATGGGTCTCATCAGGACAGCACTATATGTCTGAGCAGTGTAACCGTGGCCAAGTCTTGAAAGTCAATCTTACGAGACATCAAGTCTTTCATCTTTTTTGCATAACCATGCATTTCCTTCAAGGCGTCAATCAATGGAATTTTCACCTTTATTTGCTTCAACATCTCCATGAATTTCTTATACTGCTTATCTTTCTTGTAATAACCCAGCCCGCTAGTGATATTTTCCGCTCTGGGCCTAGGCCTTCACGAGTTTAAAATGCGTCACTAGGGTTTAAGGCTTGTTAAATTATATACCCAGCATCCCCCTTGTGTTTTGACGATGTGGGACTCCTTCTAAAGTCTGGACTGCTACATACACCCCCTCTTATGGACTCAACGTCCTCGTTGAGGTTTTTCCCACCACATGGGATTCTCCTAGATTCAGCACTGAGGTTTGCCCCGCCTAATCAGATTTTCCTAAACTCAGTTGAACTCTGACCCACCATCGGCAAGGCTGACACAAGAGTGGCTCTGATACCATCTGTAACAGCCCATCCTGCTAGTGATATTGTCCGCTCTGGGCCTAGGCCCTCACGGGTTTAAAACGTGTCACTAGGGTTTAAGGCTTGTTAACTTATATACCCAACATCCTTCTTGTGTATTGCCGATGTGGGACTCCGTCTAAAGTATAGGCTGTGAATCGTGAAATGCAGAATTAAAAAGCGTCTGTTCACACACGAAATGTAGAATCATGAAACAGAGCATTGCTGCTCAGTAGTCACGCATGCAACAGGAAGTTTAGGTTTCTTTACAAGTCACTAATTCTTGAACTCAGGTATATAAAATTCCTTATTGTCAATTATCCTACAATAGTAATAGGTAAGAATTGAATAGTTAATTCCCTTATTCCTCTGTATCAATAGTAAGTTCCATGTTTAGGTGGGAAACTTTGAAATTAATTCTGATGCACTGGTTGTTGTAGAATCAATTGTTTGACAGGTATAAATTGGACCGGGCCCTACGTATTGGCTTAAGGAGTTTCAAGGTGAGTTGATATACCCCTTTATTAAAGTGGTTTAACTTACAAAATCACGCATACAAGGTGTTTGATGAATTGCATAAAAGAGTTAATATATACTTAATTGGAGTGAGTAAGTACCTATTAGCTTAGAATTATTTTCTAGCTAAAGTTTAGATGATTATTATGATATATGTGCATAAATTTTCAGATTTTTGTGTTATTCTTATATGTTATTTTCATGTTGAAAATTCATGAAGAATCAAGAATCTTTAGAAATAATTTTGAATGTGTATTTCATTCTTATGACATGCTTTATATTTAAGGATACTAGTATGAGTATGTATAGAATGTTCCAGAAAAGATTTAGACTTGAAAAGTCACAAGAAGGAGTTTTCGAAAGAAAAGATTTTTGGGAGTATCTTCTATTCTAAGAAGGGGTCATCGTCCAGGCCGAGGGTCTTGACCAAGGCGTTGACTTCCTGAAACTACTAGTACCAAAGTAGGGAGCACACGAGTCGAGGGTCCCTTTGATGAGAATTTATTTAGCCAGGCTAAGGTATGACATATGAGCGATGATAACCATGAAGCGAGTGGCACCTTGTGGATTGGGCCTATTCGATCAGGTTGGGATCAAACTTGTGCTTATTATACGGTGACTAAGACAGAAATAGGCCAGGATAGTTAGAACTCCCGAAGTATAAAGTGAAGTATTTTTTTCATAAGAAAGAAAAAGAAAAGAATTTCTTCTAGAATATTCATAAACTGGTATATTGCAATTATTTTAGAATCGTTCTTAGAAGCTTTATGTTTCCATGCCTTTAGAATCTTTTCTCGTAATGTATATTTTATTAAAGTTTCATCCCCTGTCGTTGAGACTCACTGAGTACAATGGATGGTACTGACGTTCTCTTTTGGGAACCTACATTGGTCTGCGGTACAACGTAGGAACCGGTTTTGCAGGCGAGCAGGCTACAAGTTAGGACTTCCCTCACTTCGAGTGCTATTGGTGAGCTCCGCTTTTGTTCGTGGAGTACTCCTTTGAGTCGTCATTATTTAGCTATTTCTTTGTTTACTTAGAGAACTGGCCAGTAAATCTCATGTCCTGAGCAGTGCGTCAGTTTATCAGTAGAGGCATCATGGACACAATTGGTGGGTTAAGATTCAGTTATTTTTAATAACAACTTTGCAATATTTCATTGGTTACTACGAATAAAGTTTTGGAGTTGGTTTATTTTTTATATTTGAATTAATTAAAAGTATTTGGTTACATTATTTCCTTGTGGGATATTAATTTTAAACTTATAATAGATTTGATAAGCGCAGATGGTTCGCTCGGTCATGTTTAGTGATAGGGTGTCGGTCCCGGCTTGTTTAGAAAATGGGTCATGACATCTCTGATATTTGGCCAATCTCTGGGGAAAGGGTGTTGGAGGCCGCTTCTTTCCTGTGATTTGAGTTTGAACCTGCTCGGGCACTATTTCTACTGCCTTCTCTTGCACTACATTAGTTTCCTTCGCAACTCTTTGCTTGATTCAGCTGGTGCATGTTGTAACGTCACCTCTGTTAACTTTGTTGAATCATATACGTCGATTGGTACTGGCACAAGAGTTTCAGTTGGTCAGATTTTGCGAGCAATTTCTTGCTCTAGATCAAGATCTCTACCATTTCTTAGACTCACCGTCATAAGCTACTTCAGGCCCTGCTCTTTTGGATTGACATGCATGTCTGCGGGCAACGTCCCTTGAGGACGATTATTCAGAGCCATGGATAACTGCCCTAATTGAATCTCAATGCCTTTTATCGCTGAGTCATGTGCTTCGACTTTCTCTTGAATATTTCCATTGGACCCAATCGGCTGTTGCAACATTCCTTTAATTTCGGACAACCCATCATCTTATCTCACTATCTGTTGTTGTTGAGGCTGTTGATAAGCTAGCTGCTGATTTTGCGGATTGTATCCCTGTTGCCTTTGGTAAGGCACAACTTGACCCTATGGTCTCATAGCTCCAGGATTGTTGCCATTGTTATACTATTGCTGTGCTGGTCTAAACTGATGATTCTGCTGCCCCCAATTCTGACCACCTTGCCGCTGTTCTCCATAGTTGACCACATAGTTCATATTTTCCTGATAGTTCTGGTTGTCACTTTCCGCACTCCATGAGCATACATATGGTTGGTTGATGCATGGTGTACATAAGCCCCCATTGGTCAGCCAACTATGTATACATGTTGCTTCTGGCCTGATTCATCATCTTTTTGGTGATGATACTCATTTGCATCATCAGAGTGGCCATATTCTTGACTATGGAGTTGTTTGGATCCAAAGCCACTGAGTGAACGACATGAGTGATCGTAGAGTCTCTTGTCATCCATCTTGAGTTTTGAGCCATTTTATCAAGTAAGATCTTGCATTCTATGAATGATTTGCTAAAAAATGCTCCTCCTGCTGAAGCATCAACATTGGACTTCAAGCTGTCTGTTAATCCCATGTAGAACCTTTTCCCCAACATCTGATCTGGAATGCCATTATGAGGAAACTTAACCAACATACCTTTGAACCTCTCCCACATTTCTTGTAGTGTTTCTGTTGATCTCTACCTGATGCTCAGTATCTCATCAACTTGTTTAGCAGTCTTATTAGGTGGGTAGAACTTGTTCAAAAATTGCTTGACTAATTCCTCCCAAGTAGTGATGGAGTTTATGGGGAGTGAATTGAGCCAAGTCTGAGCTTCTCCCGTCACCGAGAATGGAAACAACAACAACCTTATTGCTTCTGGTGTCACAATTTGGTTGCCTTTGCGTGACACATATCGACAGGAAATTTTTCAGATGCTGTTGAGGATCTTCAATGTAAGACCCTAAGAACAGTCCCTTGTTCTGCAACAAATGTAGCATGTTGTTTGTGACTTGAAATGATTCCACTTGTATCTGAGGGACTGCAATTGCGGTTGACAGATTTTCAACGGTGGGTTATGCCTAATCATACAAGGCTGCTTCTGGTACTTGAGGCACCACACCCTGATTGTTTGGTTCATTCGCATTATTTCTATTGTTGTTTGGATTTTCTATTCCATCATCCATGTCTGGTTCGATTTGTTCTGTTGAATTTTGTTGCTGTTTGTCTTTCTTGTTAGCACGATTCAATGCCTTGAAAACTTTCTCAGGATCTGATAATGCTTCAAACACTTAACCAGTTCTTGAGGAGTTTCTAGGCATGCACCTGTAATACCCAAGACTACAAACGTTAAAATTTCAATGTATTAGTTTAAGATGAAGAAAATTGACTATACTAAGAATTCTAGCACTTCTTCTTACTGTAATTAATAACACTGTTAATTGTCCGACAACGGCGCCAAAATTTGATCACGCCTAACTATGCCTTATAAAAAGGACTAAATGGTCGTTGAAAATATAATCCGGTTTACAAGTCTGGAGTCGAATCCTACAGGAAATTATTGTACTAATCACAACTTTTAGTTTAGCAAGAATCCAAATAATCAACTTCCAACAAGATTGAATGATTAATTGATTGTTTACTAACTAATAACAATGTAATTAAAAGATATAATTTTATTACTAACAAAGCAATTGTTGTAGACACGATTAGAAAGGTCTAGAATTACGATTTCCCCTCTTATCGGAATCCTCCCTGCTACGTTTACTACAAATTCTCCTAGATACTCTCTACCGATCGTGAGCACTTTAGGTGTCGTAATCCGAGCAAATACAACAATTTACTAAATGTATTCTTCCGAACTACGCTAGCTAGCACTAGTTTACCACTCATTATGATCGCACCAAGGTTTCTTATTACTAATCCCACCTTTAAACCCTCTGATGATAGGCTATAATTACATATTTTAGTCGCTTATTACACTCTAATTTACTGCACTATAATTGAGTTTGTGCTTTAACCGCTAGTGTTTTGCACTAATTGTGTGTTTTATTCCTTATAGGAGTTATTCCGAGCTATGTAGATGTTATGAAATAAATTCAAGTGATTTGGAGGTTTGAATTCTGAGTAAAATCCCAAGGAATTAAGTCGGGATCGTGTTCGGGGATCAACGGATGATAGTTAAGAACAAACGAAGAATCTAGTAGGCATATTGCGCACTGTCTAGTAAAATGCACATAACGTTTCGCTCAAATCTCTATTTGGGCTCCACAATATATGGTTGGAATGATAAGGCTACAACTTTCATGTTTTACAGCTGTCACACCTCATTTTTCCTCCGGTAAGGTGGGATAAGGGAGTTTTTCCACTTTAAGTGACATAAGTCGAATTTGGGATTATTTATTTAATTTCAGAGTCGCCACCCGAATTTTTTACGGTGTTCCGAGACACCATTTATTTATTTAGAATACCAAATTAAGGAATTTTAACTGTGTTTAAAATGTCTGCGAACCAGAAATTCGGATAAGGAATTCTGTTAACCCGGGAGAAGGTGTTAGGCACTCTCGAATTCTGTGGTTCTAGAACGGTCGCTCAACTATTAATATTTGGCCTAATTATCTAATTATTTACATATTTTAAACCTATTGTGCTTTTAGCCTTTTTCCTTTATATTTATGGATTTATCTTGAAACAAGTCACGATGACGTGCACTTGTCATTTTTGGACACATTATAAACGCGCCACATGAAATGCACCCGCGATTTACAACATGTGATTTTTATCATTATTCGGAGTTGTGGTCGGAGGCCTGGGTTGCCACGCCCGAGTGTGGATTATATAATCATGACCGTGGTCATGATGGTTAGAATGCTTATTTGAAGCAATAGTCGGTTATTCTCTAAGGTTTGTGATTTCGGTCTAAAAGAGGTGATTTAGACTATAGGATATATACGAAAGTCATCTAAGATTAAGTTTGCTATCCTAAAAGACAAGTGTTTGGGCTATGGCCATGTTTAGCCCAATTTTATCACTTTGGGCCATCCTAATTTTTGGCTATTTGCGAAAAAGGTGATACATGATTCGAACTAAAATAAATCAACTAAAACGTTTGGGGAATAAACATGTCAAAATATTTCGAATTATATGGTGATAAATAGAGCAAGCTTGGATTAAGATTATAACATCATATAAAGACAAGTAAGGTTTCACTACCATTTGACCCGTTTAACAAGCAAGGGTATTTTATACATGGTTCATGAATCTAAAGGGCTTTCCTTAAACTTTGTTACAAATGGTTGTTTGAAAAATCAAAATAACAAGATTTCTTGAGTTGAAATTATTTGCTCATTTTAGCAAAGACCTTAAATCAGAAATATTAGAGTATGTAAAACTGAATCTTTGCTTTCATTTAGAACAAAGCAATCTAAAAAATTTCAGATTTAAACTTCATCCTTTGTTGTTCAATTTGAAACTCATTTCAGTGATACAAAATTTTCAGTAAATTTGGTAAATGAAATACTCGTTATACTGATATAAATGGACTGATCATAAGTCACTTAATTTAATTACTGGGTCCAACACTCCAGGCCCTATAGCCTGAAATCTAGACCCTATTGGGCCTAATTGGGCCCTATTCACGAATCTGGCCAAGTTTGAGTGACCTTCACAGGTCTGGCCCAGATCACCATGATTTCTTTCATAATTTGGAGAACAAAACGAAAATTCCAGATTTAAAAAAAAAAAGAAGGAAAGATCCACTGAATGAAATTTGAATAGAGTCCAGTCCCTATTTACAATTTGAAATCTGAAGTTTGAATAAGCTGATATAGTTCTATGATCAATATATTTAAATTATAGCTAAAACAGGAAACAAGCTGACCTTGAACTCTCTACAAATGAAATACAACAAAATACTATTTCTTTTTATTCATAAATTCACCCTAAACATCTATCCTAACTTTTGACACTCTAACTCCACACTGCTAAGCCCACTTATGCCTCTAGCTCGAGGACCCAATGTCTGCACCTTCCATTTTCAAAACAAAAAAATGAATCTATGCAACATCAGAGAGTGAATCTAACCATTGGAGGGTCAGATTCACTTCCTTCAATGCTATTTTTTTGTAAATTAAGATACAGTTTTAGCAACCAACATAGCCATAGGAAAAGTTGAACACGCATATATATGGCCACATAGTTCAGATTTCATAATAGAACTTAAAGAAGGCCCAAGACAATGGTTAGCACATGGCTTATGGATACTGGTTAGCACAAAATTTACACTTTGTAAGATTAGCAAAAGAGTCAGACATACCAGCAAATTTCAGACCAAACAAAACACAGATTTTTAGTCTAAGAATTTCATTCAAGGGAGGAGTTGTTACATATCTTTTATAGAGAAAAATAACAAGAGAGTGTGATCAAATAAAGGTCAGAAAAAAACAGAAAGAAAGAGAGCTTAATCACAGCAAATAAAAACAGCAGCCAACCAGCAATGGATTCCCAACAACCACAGTTTGAATAAACCAAACTTTGAGTGAAAAATCAACAAAGAAGCCAGTTTTTCCCAGGAAAAAACATATCCAAAAGAAGACCAATTTTGGAGTGTTCTTGCACTAATAATTTGGTATTTTTCAGTGTTTTTTCTATTTTTCAGAATGAAGGCAGTTTTTAGTGTGTGTGTGTGTATGTGTAATTTTCTGCATTTTTCTTATGTGAAAATCTGTCTCAACATCTATGGTAAAAGTTTTGTCTAAAAAAATATGTAAAAAAGTCTCCTCTTTTCAGAAAATAGGGTAGGGTATTTATAGGAATTTTTTTTAGGGTAGCATCTCATTAGCATATTCCTTATCTAATTGGGATGGGTACAACTGTCAAACCTTTTCCTTTTGGATAGTTGTACCCTTCTAGAACATTCCTTATTAATTTCAGCCCTTATCCCCTTTTAGAATTACTGTTTTACCCTTAAAAATATGAGTTTTTGATATTTTCCTAATTCCAGAAGTTTCTTGGGTTGTTAAACCCAAGATTCTTCAATTGAAAGTCTTATATTACCCCTTAGTGTCCTTAAAATTACTCTTTTAGTAATTAAGGATTAGGTTATTAGCTTATTAGATGTTGACTGCTTTTTATCCTAATTGAGTGGTTAACTCAATAGTTAACCACTAATGAAATTGAATATAGACTAACACTTAGCATTATATGTAATTAGCTTAATTATTTGTCTAAGTTAGGAATTATGTTGATTCAAGTGATTCGAGAGCTTGAGTCATTAGACTTTCTTAATCATCATATATTATGACTTAATCTTATTTTCAACCTAAGCTTAGGCTAAACAGTCCAGTATAACTAATCCTTCCATTAAATGGTCAGAGATCAGAATTCTAACTGACTCACACATAGCTAATTAATGATGAACTAATTAAATCAGTGATTAATCTCAAACAAACAGTTACTATGCATGTTCATGACTAACAGGTAATTACCTATGCAACATTTAACCTAAGGGTCTAAATTAGATCAACCTACAATTAACACTTGAAAATTTATAACAGTACATGAGTACACTATTAGTGACTAACAGACAATGACTGTTATACTGCTTTACAGGAGGAGATAGTCAGGGTAAAAAAAATTGGAAAATCTAAAACTAATATTAACACTAAACTTATAACTGATCCCAAGTAGTCTCTAATTAATAAAGAAGATGGAAATAGAAGAAACATGAACCAATTAGTCTTAATTAGTACTCTGACCTAAATTGTTATTCTAAAAGCGGTCAATATACAGGGAATCACAAGAGAGCCATCAAATCGAACTCAAATTTGTAATTGAAACACTGATTTCAGTACACAGTTTTAACACAGATTAATTTAGCATTTTAGCATTCACAACAGGTTTAGGCAAGGTCATGAAACCCTAATAAATAAACAATTAACATCAAACTAGATTTAAGCGGTTCTTATACAATTAAATTAACTGATTCATGCATGGAAGTAATTAAAGTTTATCCTAAAATAATAAACTAAAAAAAATATTATACGGGAAGACCCAAAACTAAACCAAACAAATGACTTTAACATAAAAACGATTAAAGGAATAGAAAAGGAGGGTACCAGTCGACTATAACAACTTCGGCCAGATTCCGGTGGCTTCAAATTGAATCGAACCCACGTGAATCACTTGCTCTTGTGAAGAGAAAGTGACTCATGTAAGTCTGAGCCAACAAGGTTCTCTGAATAGGCAGGGATGGGTCTTAGGGTTTTGAGCTTCTTTTTTTTTTAGATCTGAAATTACTCTTTTTTTGGTGGGATTTTTGGTGAAAGTAATGGTAAGACGGGGTTTAGGGGAAAGAGAGGATTGTCTGGTGAAGAATTGGGGCTATTTGGTTGAGATCCGCCACCGATATGCGATTTACGGCCGGTGGAGGCAGTGGGTATTTGAGGGCGGCTAGGGTTTGGTCTAGGGAGAGAGACGAGATAGTGAGGGGTGTTCTGGGGGGTAAGGGTCCGTTCGGACACTTATATAGTTTAGAGGGGGGAGTTTGGGACCCGTTGGATCAAATCGATCCGATGGCTGGGATTGGAGGGGACAAAAACGGGGTCGTTTGGGTAATATATGGGGCTGGCCGGGTAATGGGGTTTAGGCTGGAGTGTATTGGGTAGTGGGAAAGGGGTTTTGTCCTGGGTGCATTGGCCCAGGTCCGAATTTTGTCTTTGGGACACTTAGGTTAAGTAATCAACCTAATTAAATTATTCTAATTAATAAAAATTAATTTTGACCTAATTTCATCTAATTATAGCTTAATTAATGAGCAAATTAAAGTGAGACTATTAGTTTTAGTACTCATAATTATATAAAGAACAAACTTTGTAATTTTCCTATTAAAATGATTGAATTAGGCAATTTAAACTAAAAACTTAATTATAAAAATTTTAAAATATTTTGTTATTATCATAAATTTTAACAGAAGACTTATGACCATATAGTGGAAATAATTCACGAAAAAACAATTAAGTTTAATAAAATTCCACAAAATTGAATTATTTATCTAATTTGTAGGAGTATCTAATAGGGGAAAAATTAAATGCTCACAGCTGCCCCTCTTTGCTCGGAAATGCGAAGGGTTCTTCGGTCAAAGACAAAGTGAGCAGTCAGGAACAACTTTTACGTGGTCAAATACTCCATGCGAAGCGTTTTTTGAAAAGTTTGATCGAACCCTGCTTCAAAGGTTGTCTACATATCCTTGGCTATAAAGGAATCATGTCAGTATAGTTCTGGAAGTTTTGGTAGCTGGGACTACTGGGTAACTGTGATTTCGCTGTGGCTGTTACTGCTGTTATTGCTGCTGAGCTCCTTATTACACCAAAGTAAAAAAAACAAAAAGACTAACTAAGCCTATCGACTACTAGTTACAAGATCCCTATCTGTACACTCTACGGCTTGGTCTTGGGTTTTGGCTTTTGCTGACTCTGACCTGAATCTCGATGCTTGATAGTCGTAGATGCTGGTTTTATCTTCTCGTCCTTCGAACCAAGGCAGGATATACAAAACAGATGACTTCAATCTCGTCCTAAATTGTCCACGTCTTTCCCGCTTCTGCACTTTGGATCTTCTCTTTCTCTTTTTATTCCGGATTGAAACTTTTCCCTTTTGGTCGTCTCGAATCCATTGTCCTAAAGTATAATCTGCACAAAATAAAAAAAAACGAACGAAATTTTCTGCCCCAATTTTTATTAGGAAAATTTGTGAGTTATTGTAATGAATTTTATGCTACTTTATTATTGAAAGTGATGAAAAGTCGGGAATGGTGTATCCAGAATGGATATAGACTAGGGGGTGGATACCCTATGTCCAAAAGAAAACCAACTAGAGATTGGAGACCCTATGTTGAAAAGATCGACAGGTTATGCCGTCGTCAAAGAAGATCACCAGGTTATGCCGGTGTCTGGGGAAGGATCAACAGGTTATGCTGAGATTACCGGGTTATGCCAATATCTGGAGAAGATCAACATGTTATGTTGTTGTCAAAAAGAGATCACTGGGTTATGCCAGTGTCAGGAAATGATCAACAGGTTATGTTGTTGCCAGGAAAAGCGATCACTGGGTTATGCCAGTGTCAGGAGATGATCAACAGGTTATGCTGTTGTCAGGAAAAGATCGCCAGGTTATGCTGGTGTTTGGAAAGAACAACAGGTTATGTTGTTGCCAGGAAAAAGGGATCACCTGGTTATGCCAGTGTTGGGAAAAGATCAACAGGTTATGCTGTTGAAAGATCACCAGGTTACGCTGGTGTCTGAAAAGGTCAACAGGTTATACTGTTGCTGGGAAAAGCGATCACTGGGTTATACCAGTGCCATGAAAAGATCAACATGTTATGTTGTTGTCAAGGAAAGATCACCAAGTTATGCTGGTGTTTGGAAAAGTCAACAGGTTATGTTGTTTCCGGAAAAAAGAGATCACTAGGTTATGCCAGTGTCAGGAGATGATCAACAGGTTATACTGTTGTCAGGAAAGGATCACCAGGTTATGCTGGTATCGGAAAGGTCAACAGGTTATGTTGTTGCCTGGAAAAAGAGATCACCGGGTTATGCCGACATCAACTAGGGAGTGGGGACCCTATGTTGACATTAACTAAGGAATGGTATATCCTAGGTTGGGAAAAGTCATCAGGTTATGCCGGCATCAACTAGGGAGTGGGGACCCTATGTTGACATCAACTAAGGAATGGTATATCCTAGGTTGGAAAAGGTGTAGCTAGGGATTGGAGGTCCTATACTACCTTAGGTTTAAACTGTTTTCAACATCATTTCCTCTTCTTATTTTGATTATTTTCAGGAAATGAGTAAGGGCGGGAAATAATTTTAGAGGGAACTTTCCTTTTGGGGTTGTCGCTGCAACGTCGCTTCTAGCCCTTGCGCATTTTCTTTTATTTTCACTTGCTTCTTGCAAGGTTACTTTCGAGTTACACCTGTTTCCTTCAAACAAAGAAAAATTTTCAGTTTGAAACGATGGTTGGCTTCGCGGCGTTGATTATTTCAACCACTTGATCTCGGCCCGTCCTTTTGACGAAGATCTCAACTGCTGCTTGTTGGGAGTTGGTTTCATTTCTAACCCTAGAGACCTTGGATTTTATAGACTTGCCATGTCGACTGGTTGCATGGGACCCAACCTTTTAACTTTATTCTGCCTTTGTAGATTTTTTATTTCTGACTTGTTTTTCTTTTTTTCTTTTTTTTTTTTGCTTCAGAGCATTGGGGGAACTTTTGGCTCCTCAAAATTTGCTTCCACGGCTAGTCACGTGGGACTTAACCTTTTCCAACTTTATTTCGCCTTCATCGGCCTTTCATTTCTGGCTTCTTTGTTCCAACTTTAATTTCAGGCATTTGGGGTATTTTGGCTTTTCAGACCTTGCTGAGACGGTTAGCCTCGTGGGACTCGACCTTTCAACTTCATTCGCCTTTATAGGCACTTCAATTTGATTTTCTCCTTTCAATAATTTTGAGTTTAAAGCATCTGCCGCCATGGCAAGTCGAGGTCGACTTGATGCCCCTGACGAGGCTGGGTGCCTTTTTGCATATCAGCCCATGCCAAATGAGAACCCTGTTAATCAATCTTGCCATCCTTTCTTTGCCTTAGTTTCGGAACAGAGTTAGATCGAAAGGGATTTAAAGAAAAATTAAACAATGGAATGGACAATGAATTTAAACGAGAGATATCTCCTTCGGGGAACGGAAATACGGACTTATCTGGAGTACATGCGGACTTCAATGAACATGACATTCCTCTTGGACTGGATGCCTGATCCGTGTAAACCGTCTGACTCTCATAAATTCATCACAACTATTACCTCAAGATTGAGAAACCTTGCCCCGGACTGTGTCCATGCCAGTGACCTATTATCCTTTTTTATCAGCGGTGCCCTTTGCAGGTTTTTGCCAACTAACCTCTCTCATTTCTCTTCTCACCATCACCTTTAGTGCTCTTTGCGAGTTTTCACTAACAAGACTCTCTTGTTTTCAATTTCTCTGCTTACCGTCGCCTCACGGTGCCCGTGGGAGTTTTCACCAATAAGACTCTCTCATTTTTATTTCTCTTCTTACTGTCGCCTCACAGTGCCCATGTGGGTTTTCACCGATAAGACTCTCTCATTTTAGTTTCTCTCATTTACTTGTATTAGATTTAAAAAAAACAGTATCCTCCAATTTTAGACATCTTTGCCGGTTGATCGGAAGGACTTGAACAGGGTTTTGGTGAAAAGAACTTGTATTGAATTACAACTTTGGAACCTCTCCGGCGAAATTATCGCCAAACATATTTTAACATCTGCCCCAGCTTAAAATTTTGGGGAAATGTGGAATTTTATTTTGGTGTGACTGAACCCCAGAGAGAGGCTGCCTACGTATCCTTTCGGAATCAAGTCGAACGTAGTTCAGGGAAACAGTTTTTTTTGGTTTTGGTTTTTGTTTTGATTGATGAATTTGTTTTTTGAATAATAACACTTTCAGGTTCCCAAAGAGGTTAATCAGCGAAAAGTAACCGACTCGAAAGGGTTTACAAAAGTTGATAGTTTTTGGGGTAGCGTGAATGGAAGCCTTCATCATTTCGATCGGGAGAACCAACATCACGAAAAGGTCAAACATAGTACCTTTTAACTGCGTCTGCATTGTTAGCCGCTTCGGGGTTGTTTTCTTCGATGTCATCCAAGTACAATGCTCTTTTTGGTAGTAGTTTCCTTATAATGTATGGACCTTTCCAATTTGGGGCGAATTTTCCTTTCGCCTCTTCATGGTGTGGGAGGATACGTCTCAGGACGAGTTGCCCCACTTCAAAATTCCTAGGTCGAACTTTCTTATTATAAGAACGGGCCATTCTTTTGTTTTCAAGAACCTTTTGATATCCTGATACCATGGTTGGACATCGGGATCCATTTCGACCGTGTTATAATAACCATGTCTTTCTCAGATTTGGATCTCTAGCGGGTCAATATGGACATTGCCCAGATATGGAAGCATTGCAGCTAAGGTAGCTAGTGCATCATCTAACTCATTGTGGCGTCGAGGAATATACCTGAATTCGACGGCTTTGAATCGTTTGACAAGATCCTCCACATGTTGTCTATATGGAAGAAGCTTAACATCTCGATTTTCCCACTCCCGCTGAGCTTTCTTGATGATCAAGTCGGAATCTCCCATGATAAATAACTCCTCTACATCCATGCCAGTTTCCATGTTCATGCCCATTATGCAGGCTTCATATTCAGCAGTGTTGTTTGTGCAGAAGAAACGGAGACGGGCGGTGGCTGGATAGTGTTGTCCTGTGGGCGAAATCAAAATTGCCCCGATCCCAACACCTTTTGCATTTACAGCTCCATCAAAGAAAATTTTCCAAGTGTTGGTGTTTTCTGGGATTACCTCGATCGAGTTTATTTCCTCGTCTGGGAAGTAAGTACTTAAAGGCTGATATTCGTCATCGACAAGATTTTCAGCCAGGTGATCCGCCAAGGCTTGAGCTTTCATTGCCGTGCAGGTGACATAGATTATGTCGAACTCGGTGAAAAGGATTTGCCACTTCGCTAATCTCCCGGTGGGCATTGGCTTTTTGGAATATATACTTCAAAGGATCCAGCCTAGTGATGAGGTAGGTGGTGTAAGCCAACAAGTAATGCCGGAGCTTCTGCGCAACCCAAGGTTAAGGCGCAACAGGTTATTTCCAACAAGGTGTACTTGGCTTCATAGCTTGTGAATTTTTTGCTCAGGTAGTATATAGCTTGTTCCTTCTTCCCGGTCACATCATGTTTCCCGAGAACGCACCCAAAAGAATTTTCCACCACCGTCAAATACAAGAACATAGGTTTTCCAGGTTCAGGTGGGACCAACACTGGCGGATTCGACAGATGCTCTTTGATTTTGTCGAAAGCTTCTTGGCACTCATCCGTGTATTTAATTGCTGCATCTTTCTGAAACAACTTGAATATAGGCTCACATGTGGAGGTTAACTGAGCAATGAACCTGCTGATGTAATTCAACCTTCACCAGCAAACTCATGATCTCTTTCTTGGTTCTCAGAGGGGGCAAATACCGAATAGACTTTATCTTTGTCGGATCCAGTTCTATCCCCCGTCGACTGACTATAAAACCCAATAATTTCCCAGACGGAACTCCGAAAGAACACTTGGCTAGATTTAATTTTAAGTCATACTTACGCAGACGTTCGAAGAATTTTCTCAGATGCCGCACATGGTCGTCTTGCGTCCTAGATTTAATAATCACATCATCCACGTATACCTCAATCTCCTGGTGCATCATGTGATGAAAAATGGCGGTCATAGCCCTCATATAGGTTGCCCCGACATTCTTTAGGCCGAATGGCATGACCCGGTAACAGTAAGTACCCCAAGGTGCGGTGGAGGCCATCTTTTCTGCATCTTCTTCATCCATCAAAACCTGGTGATACCCAACGTAACAATCTACAAAAGACTGTATCTCATGTTTTGCTTAGTTGTCAACCAGGATGTGGATGTTTGGCAATGGAATGTTATCCTTGGGGCTTGCTTTATTCAAATCCCAATAGTCGACACAAACTCGGACTTTCCCGTCTTTCTTCGGTACCGGGACAACATTAGCCAGCCACGTGGTGTATTGGACCACTCGCATTACTCCAGCTCTTAACTGTTTAGTGACTTCTTCTTTGATCTTGTCACTTATGTCGGTTTTAAATTTTCTTTATTTTTGTTGGACAGGCGGATAATCATAGTAGGTTGGCAATTTGTGCACCACCAAATCAACACTCAGTCCGGGCATATCATCATAAGACCAGGCGAACACATCTTTGAATTCGAATAGAAGTTGGATCAAAGCGTCCCTAGTCCTTTCATCAGTATAGATACTTATCATGGTTTCTCGGACTTCTTTTGAATTACCCAAATTAACCGGTTTGGTTTCGTTTAAGTTTGGCTTAGGCTTATTCTCGAATTGTTCCAATTCTCGATTTATTTCCCTAAAAGCCTCATCTTCATCATATTCCAGTTCTTGATTCATTATTTATTGGTTAGACGGTGTGTCAAGATCTCGGCGTGAAGTTCGCAAGTATGTCATGCTATTTAAATCCGCATTATTACAATTGAAAAGAGAGATAAGAAAAATAGCAAAAATATTAGGACGAATAAAGAGAGAGATTTATGGAATATTAAATATTAATTTCATTTAATTGAATTTTGAACATAGGAGGGTTTACATCAAAATTTTAAAAAGGCAATAAACTAAAAACACTCGAGTTACACCCTGGAATAACTCGAAGTGCATAAGGATGGCAAGGCTGAACTACCGGGACTCCCTCCTGACTGGGAATGGAGTAGCCTTCCAATTTTGGAGCTTGGCGTCAGGCCCCATATATTGCACTTCAGCAGTGCTTGAGCCTTCTCCTGGTTGGACCATATGAGCCTCATACAACATCTGTCTCATTGCTCTGCAGATTTCTTCAATTTCTTCGGCCGTGAAATCCTCCTCCTCTTCCTCTACGTATTTCGGCTTGACGAATGATTCAGTGATGTGAGGGATTGGCTGAGGTAATACCCAACCATCTTTATTACGTTGGTCAGCCCATTTTTCATCATCGGGAGTAGCTTGAAACCCTATGCCGAAGAACTTCTTACCGGTAGGCAAGGTGATAGGTTCTTTAATGCCTTGCAAGGACACCCCGAGCCCTTTTCCATGTGTGTACCCATGTTTAATCATATCGCTAGCGACCATAATAGATGCGTTTGATAGGAAGGGTTGAGGAAGCGGGGTTCCTTCCTCATATTGGTCCACAACCACAATCTCAAAAGCCTGGTAGACTATATGTTCGCTGCCTCGTCCTCTCCATGAACCATAATTTCCTGGTCTTCATACTCAAACTTAACCATCTGGTGGAGAGTAGATGGCACTGCCCCTGCTGCATGGATCTAAGGCCTTCCCAGGAGATAATTGTATGAAGTGTCCATATCTAAGACCTGGAATGTCACTTCAAAATCTATAGGGCCGATCGTTAAGACCAAATCAATCTTCCCGATTGTGTCTCTTTTGATTCCATCGAATGCGCCGACGCACACATTGTTGGGCCTGATTCTCTCAGTCCCGATCTCCATTCTTTGTATGGTCGAGAAAGGGCAAATATCAACCCCAGATCCGCCGTCCACCATAACTCTTTTCACATAGTACCCTTCACATTTAACAGTTAGGTGGAGAGATTTGTTGTGAGCAGTCCCTTCCGGAGGCAAGTCATTTTTGCTAAATGAGATCCGATTGACTTCAAAAAATTGTTCCGCCATTCTTTCCATTTGCTCAACTGTGGTCTCAGCCGGAACATATGCTTCATTAAGTGTTTTGATCAGGATTTTCTGATGCTCATTTAAACTTATCAGCAAAGATAGAAGTGAGACCTGAGTGGGGGACTTTCTGAGATGCTCAATTACAACGTATTCGGAGGTTTTCATATTTTTGAAAAATTCTTCTACCTCTGCAGCATTGATTGGCTTCTTAGGCAGAAAGCATTTCTGCTTGTTTTTGTTCAGTTCTTCCAGGTTGAGGTATTTCTCTGATGAGTTTATCTCACTTGCTTTCCCAGTAATTTCTTTTCCTTTGTACGTCACCACCGTCTTGTTTTAATTCCATGGGACGACAGTGGTGTCCTTTATGGTATTCTATGGTGCGCGGCTAATAACCACGGGCTCATTTAGCCTTGGTGAAATTATCGGCCCCCGCGCCACGTAAGTCCCCTTCGGTATGTATATTTTCGGGACATCAGGCATAGTCTTGTTGTGTTGCCATCTTTTGGGAGGGCTTAACACAAACTGTTCCTTTCTGGGTGCCTTGGGAACATAAAGAACGGCATCTTAGAAGGCCCTGTCCCTGTCTTTGTTTCAACCTCTCTTGGGGCCGGAAGAGTGGAGTTACCTTTTTCTCCTCCTTAGCTTGTTTTGGTGTCGCTTTGGGTTTCTTATCTATATCAGTAATGGCGATGATAGTTTCCAGAGCCGGATCAAATTCTCGGTCTTCACAAATCATGCCAATAATTGGACCGTTATTGTGAGCAGGCAATGGGTTATTGGTCATGTTGGGATATTCTTCATCCCTTAGTACCACCTTCTTTTGTTCTATTAAGCTCCCAACTGCCCGCTTGAGGGTCCAGCAATACTCAGTATCGTGTCCCTCAGTCCCTGAGTGATAGACACATCGAGTACCTGGCCGGTAAGAGGGGGATTCTGGGTTTTGTTTATTCTGGGGTGCAGGCTGTAACAGACCCATTTGGGCAAGCTTCGGGAAAAGGCTAGAGTATGATTTGCCAATTGATGTAAAGTTGGTCCTTCTAGGTGGTTCCCGGGGATTGTTTTGTGGAGGGCGATGCGGATTATACTGAGCTTGGTGAGGGAGGTTATTTGTGGGTGGTGGAGCTCGATTTTGATTATAGTGTTGTTGGGCATTCATTATTGGATAAGGTTGAGGCATTACGGCATACGCCGCATCTTGGTGGGGGTAGAGATGACGTGGGGTATTGGAAAAATAACCTCGGGGCTGCGGAGAGTTTCTTATACTGGAGGGCATCATTGCTGATTCCTCTTTCTTCTTCCTATTGGCTGCACTTCCTGACCCACTCTGGATTGCCTGGGAAGTTGCCCTTATGGCGGATTGGCTTAGAATGTGACCGGTTTTCAGACCGTTTTCAACCATCTCTCTGATTCTTATCGCTTTTGCAAATGACTTGCCCATGGCGGACATCATATTTTGGAAGTAGTCGGCCTCCTGATGTTATAAGAAAATGCTGACCATATCTGTCTCGTCCATCGGAGGTTTTACTCTGGCAGCTTGCTCACGCCACTTAATAGCGTATTCCCTTAAGCTTTCTGATGATTTCTTCTTGAGGTTGGACAAAGAATTCCTGTCTGGTTCTATGTCCACGTTGTATTGAAATTGTCTGACAAAGTATCGGGCTAGGTCGTCCCGTATATGACAGTGGGATATATCTTGGTCCATGTACCACTCAGATGCAATCCCGGCCAAGCTCTCCCCGAAGTACGCCATTAAAAGCTCTTCCTTTTCGCATGCTCCCCTCGGCTGGTTGCAATATCTTTTTAGATGAGCAATGGGATCCCCGTGTCCGTCATATTTCTCAAACTTGGGGGTTTTAAACCCGAGAGGCAGGTGAGTATGTGGTAATATGGACAAGTAGGCATAAGAAACACTTTTCTGACCACTTAATCCCTGTATGTTTTTGAGGCTCTGCTCAATGCTTTTCATTTTTCGAGCCATCTCTTCCTGCTCGGGGTTCCTTTTGACTTGTCCCACAGCGGCTTCTTGCCGAGGTTGTTGAGGGTATGAGTTTGGAGTAACATGGGTTGCGTCCAGATGGAACGACGGTGTTTGAAAGGTAAAGGCCAATGGCTCGAATTTTGGTCCAGCTACTGTTGGCGGCACCGTGGAAGAGGTTGGTGGTGCGGTAAAAATGTTGGAGGATATACCGGAAAATAGTTCCTGGGGGCAGACCTCAGAAGGCATTCCGGTGAAATGAGCTGACATAGTCGGGTACCCGAACGGGGTAGTTGGGTAACTGATAGGTATGTTGGAGGTTCCGCATATTCTAGACCAGGCGTCCCACATTTCCAACATGCAGCGACGCAGTATTCTATTTTATTCAGCTGTGGTTGACTGAGATGTCGGGATGACCGAGCTTGGGTCATCCTCAGAGGAGTTGATGATTGGCAGGTGACTTTCCGATGTCATTTCGACACTCCCTTTTGATATTGTGAAATATGGGTGTGAAGCCAGGTTACCGCGAAACCAACTACCTTAAAAATGACACCTTTAAAAGTGAAATAATATCAATGAAACCGTTAGATTGAGGCATTCAAAATATAGGGAATCGCATGTTGGGGGTATGCAATGCACCTAGGCAGTTAAATTATTTCTATATGTATTGTATCGGCTGAGTGTTTCATCTCGGCTTCTTTGAAGTTTCTTTTTTTGATATTTCCTTTTTTTTTTCAAAATTTCTTTCTTTATTCTTCTAGATTGTCTTTTCCTTTTTAGGGCTATGATCGAATCCTACGTGGATCGCCTATGTATCACGACGCCGCGTGAATCAGATCATTACATAGTTCAAGTGAATAAATACAAAAGGAAATAAACATTATGTCTTTCAAATATCGTTTTCATTAAGTTAAACTTCAAATTTCATTCATTACAAAAGACTCTGACATACGTTCTTGGAAATTTTAAAAACTATAAAAGACTTAAAGTAGACTTAAACAGACTGTAATAGGAAAATGAAATACAGACACAAAAAGGGACATCATGAATACATAAGCGCCTCTATTGTTCCAAGGGCATGCGGGACATCAGTGAGTCTTGCCTTGGGCCTGCGTTCCATGTCTTGCTGGAGGCGATTCAAGTCATCCATTATATGGCGGACGAAGATCATCACCGCAGCAAAGAAGGTAGATCGGGTCATATCCTCACATTCTTGGCATTTTGTAACAAAATAATCAGAAATTTCTCCGACCCTTTGTCTAATGATACCCTTTTCCTGGAGTAAGCGCCCGATCTGTTGGGATCTAGCCTCTAAAACCTGGGTGTCCTTATGGTTCTGTTCTTGCAACCGTTGCAAATCTTCCTCCAACTGAGTCATCATCGCATAACAGTGTTCCCTTTCTGCTTTGAAATTTTTTACTTGTTTAGCCATTTCATTTTCGAGGGTGGCGACCTTTTCTTTTAGGCCTGTGACTTCTTGGTCATATTTTCTTTTAAGCTTTTGAACAAACTCTGCCCTTTCCTCCGCATTTCTTGCCAATTTTTCTCGAGCTCTGGTCAATTCCTCCTCAGCTTTGTCCAAATCGTCCCCATAGTCTCACACTTTTTGCCTAAGACAATTGATAAGTCTTTCATCAATTCTGCTTCTTTCTAGGTTCTCAACAGTTATTTTCATTTTTTGGATCTAGGTTCGGAGAGACTCATTTTCTTTGTCAACCTGTTTTTCTCCCCTTCAGCTGTGGCGGTTTGCAAACTGTATTCAAATTTGATATCTCTAATCTGGGCTTCCAATTTGCTTATTGTGGCCCTGTAGTTGTTCTCTTTTCCCAACCGGCCCCAAGGCTCTTGCGCTTCATCGGTAAACTATTGTACGTGGGGCCTCTTAGCGGGCCGTTCCAGCTCTTGGTGCTCTCTACCCCTTCTACCATACCAAGTGGTGTAGCCAGTCTCTACCTCACCTCTGGATAAATCCCTCACTTGAGTCTGTGGCTCCAAAAATATACACTGATGCCTAATCTGGCGGACCCTATCCTCCGGAAATGCGGCTCTTGGGCACAATTCAATGACTTCCTGACTTAGGTCTTCATCGTGTGGAACATTTTGATGCCTTCCTAGTTGTCGTAAGACCCGATGTGGGGCATACAGTTGAATACTTCGGAGACCCATCAACAGAAGATAGCATACTTCGGCTGACATATAGATGACTTCATTGATAGGGAGCCAACCGAATGTCCATTCAATTTGGTCGGCAGTCAAAGAACTCAAGTGTGCAAGTCAAGCTTCTGTGCCTTCTGGAAATTCATGCCCCTCTACCCGAGTCCTATGTTCTTCAATGCAATTTAGGCCAGTCAGACCGTAATTCATATACCTTGGGTGATGGCAGAGATGTTCGATCATCCAGATTTGTAAGAGTAGATTGCAGCCCTCGAAGAACTTTCCTCCCGATTGGCAAACAGTTAAGGCACGGTAGATTTCTGCCACGATCATTAGTACAAGAGTGCCATTAGACTTTTTTATCATGAAGTCGGCTACTCCTACGAGTCCAATATCTATACATCCATCGCTCCTCGGGCAGATTAGGATACCCAAGAATGCTACCACAAAGGCCAATCCCCGGCGGGCCTCCCATTTAGTTTGACTCCCGTGGTGGGTTAAATCGGTGTTCACAACTTCAAAACCCCGAGGATCCCCGTAACGATGGTAAAGGAAGTAAAATGTGCAGAATCCCTCAGATAAGTTCGAATCTTGGATTTCTCGACTGATGCTCAGAAGGTCTAGGAATTTGTGAGGAGTCACAACTCTAGGTGCTACCGGATAACGACTTTTGAGATTCTCACTGAGGCCAGCATACCCCACTATCTCTTCCAGTGTGGGTGTCAATTCAAAATCCGAGAAATGAAACACATTGTGCGCGGGATCCCAGAATGGTATTAGAGCCTCAATCATGCCCAACCTCGGCTTAATCTTCAAAAGGCCGGTGAGCCCGCCTAAAGATTTTGCTGCGGCAACTCTACTGACCTCCCCCAGGTTTCTCCACCACATATGGAGTCCTATGGGAATTTCCTCCACAACTTTAAAGGGGATATTTTCAACGGTGTTCATCCCGCACATTTATTTAGGTGATTGGTTAAAAAAAGCAAAAATCATGATTTATTTTTTACCAAAGAGAAAAAGGTGCTACTTTTGCAAAGAGTCTATAACTAATTGAAAATGGACCATCTTTGCAAATACGACCCTTCAGCACTTCGGGAAGGAGGATTTTAGGGCTGTGTTTGCTAATTGGGTCAAAATTTTTAAAAAGACCATAGGTGGCTGTTCTTGCAAAAACAGCCTTCTGGCGCCCCGTTGGGACATTTTGGTTGCTTAGACAAGAACGACATCACCTTTATTTATGACCATATTTTTGAAAGATAAGGTTGGACCCGATGAGGGTTGCCTACATATCCCACACCGGTGGGAATCAAACAATGCATAGTTCGGGAAATTTGACACGATTTGAAAAACATGCACTGACTCATTTCCTTTTTCCATTTTCTTTTCTCTATTTTTCAAAATCTTGGCAGAGTTTCGAGACAATTTTGAATATCCGAAAATTTCTATTCTATTTCGCTCTTGGTTTTTCTGACATTTCTTTTATTTAGTCGGTCGACAAATAACCCGAAACAAAATAATGTACACATAGCCAGGTAGGATGCATCAGGATCGTCTTTATTTTCAGGTTCACCTGTCCTAGACGGACCCAACCCTTGTGTTGAGTCCCCTAAGTCAAATGCACATGATGCAGATAATCGTTCATACTAGGGATCCGGCATGAGGCTATGTTATTCTAAGTTTAAATCTTAGGGTTTTGTTATAGACCAGACTTACCCGAGCGGACAACTCGAGCCGGGGGGGAGGGGGCAGCGTACCGGGAATACAGAAGCTTCACCGGCTGTGCACTTGTCCGAACCTCGTTCTAAAATTTAGATATGACTCTAACAAAAAAGAAGTCACACGAAATGCACACTTCCGAGATGATTTAGAAGACTCAGAGAGAAGGGGGTTTCGGCACAATTTATATACAGTACAGATAATATCAAAGCGGAATGGAATTTAGCATATTAGGTTTAAACCTGTAAAAATCAGGTAATAATGAAAGCTAAATATAACAGCTGTTCTAAGCTCGAATTCTTGAACCCTAAACCAGAGATTCTGGGTTCGATCCCCAGCAGAGTCGCCAGAGCTGTCACACCTCTTTTTTCCTCCGGTAAGGTGGGATAAGAGAGTTTTTCCACTTTAAGTGACATAAGTCGAATTTGGGATTATTTATTTAATTTCAGAGTCGTCACCCGGATATTTTACGGTGTTTTGAGACATCATTTATTTATTTAGAATCCCAAATCGAGGAATTTTAACTCTGTTTAAAATGTTTGCGAAGCAGAAATCTGGATAAGGAATTTTGTTAACCCGAGAGAAGGTGTTAGGCACTCCCGAATTCCGTGGTTCTAGCACGGTCGCTCAACTATTAATATTTGGCCTAATTATCTAATTATTTACATATTTTAAACCTATTGTGCTTTTAGCCTTTTTCACTTTATATTTATGGATTTATCTTGAAACAAGTCACGATGACGTGCACTTGTCGTTTTTGGACACATTGTAAACGCGCCACATGAAATGCACCTGCGATTTACAACATGTGATTTTTATTATTGTTTGGAGTTGTAGTCGGAGGCATGAGTTGCCACGCCCGAGTGTGGATTATATAATCATGATTGTGGTCATGATGGTTAGAATGCTTATTTGAAGCAATAGTCGGTTATTCTCTAAGTTTTGTGATTTCGGTCTAAAAGAGGTGATTTAGCCTATAGGATATATACGAAAGTCATCTAAGATTAAGTTTGCTATCCTAAAAGACAAGTGATTGGGCTATGGCCATGTTTAGCCCAATTTTATCACTTTGGGCCATCCTAGTTTTTGGCTATTTGCGAAAAAGGTGATACATGATTCGAACTAAAATAAATCAACTAAAACGTTTGGGGAATAAACATGTCAACATATTTCGAATTATATGGTGATAAATAGAGCAAGCTTGGATTAAGATTATAACATCATATAAACACAAGTAAGGTTTCACTACCATTTGACCCGTTTAACAAGCAAGGGTATTTTATACATGGTTCATGAATCTAAAGGGATTTCCTTAAACTTTGTTACAAATGGTTGTTTGAAAAATCAAAATAACAAGATTTCTTGAGTTGAAATTATTTGCTCATTTTAGCAAAGACCTTAAATCAGAAATATTAGAGTATGTAAAACTGAATCTTTGCTATTTTTCATTCAGAACAAAGCAATCTAAAAAATTTCAGATTTAAACTTCATCCTTTGTTGTTCAATTTGAAACTCATTTTAGTGATGCGAAATTTTCAGTAAATTTGGTAAATGAAATACTCGTTATACTGATATAAATGGACTGAACATAAGTCACTTAGTGTAATTACTGGGTCCAACACTCCAGACCCTATAGCCTGAAATCTAAACCCTATTGGGCCTAATTGGGCCCTATTCACGAATCTGGCCTAGTTTCAGTGACCTTCATAGGTCTGGCCCAGATCACCATGATTTCTTTCATAATTTGGAGAAAAAAATGAAAATTCCAGATTTTGAAAAAAAAAAAGAAAAGGAAAGTGCCACTGAATGAAATTTGAATAGAGTCTAGTCCATATTTATAATTTGAAATCTGAAGTTTGAATAAGCTAATATACTTCTATGATCAATATACTTAAATTATAGCTAAAACAAGAAAAAAACTGACCTTGAACTCTCTACAAATGAAATACAACAAAATACTATTTTTTTTTTATTCATAAATTCACCTTAAACAACTATCCTAACTTTTGTCACTCTAACTCCACACTGCTAAGCCACTGATGCCTCTAGCTCGAGGACCCAATGCCTGCACCTTCCATTTTCAAACGAACAAAATGAATCTATGCAACATCAGGGAGTGAATCTGACCATATGGATGGTCAGATTCACTTCCTTCAATGCTATTTTTTTTAAAGTAAGATCTTTATAACACCAATTGGAGCTTAAGCATACAATTTTAGCAACCAACATAGTCATAGGAAAAGTTGAACACACATATATATGGCCACATAGTTCAGATTTCATAATAGAACTTAAAGAAGGCCCAATACAATGGTTAGCTCATGGCTTATGAATACTAGTTAGCACAAAATTTACACTTTGTAAGATTAGCAAAAGAGTCAGACATACCAGCAAATTTCAGACCAAACAAAACACAGACTTTTGAGTCTAAGAATTTCATTCAAGGGAGGAGTTGTTACATACCTTTTACAGAGAAAAATCAACAAGAGAGTGCGACCAAATAAAGGTTAGAAAAAAACAGAAAGAAAGAGAGCTTAATCACAACAAATAAGAACAGCAGCCAACCAACAATGGATTCCCAGCAACCACAATTTGAATAAACCAAACTATGAGTGAAAAATCAACAAAGAAACCAGTTTTTCCCAGGAAAAAACATAGCCAAAAGAAGACCAATTTTGGAGTGTTCTTGCACTAATAATTTGGTATTTTTCAATGTTTTTTCTATTTTTCAGAATGAAGGCAGTTTTTAGTGTGTGTGTGTGTGTATATGTGTAATTTTCTGCATTTTTCTTATGTGAAAATCTGTCTCAACATCTTTGGTAAAAGTAGTGTCTAAAAAAATCTGTAAAAAAGTCTCCTCTTTTCAGAAAATAGGGTAGGGTATTTATAGGGATTTTTTAGGGTAGCATCTCATTAGCATATTTCTTATCTAATTGGGCTGAAAATAGTACAGGTACAACTGTCAAACCTTATCCTTTTGGACAACTGTACCCTTCTAGAACATTCCTTATTAATTTCAGCCCTTATCCCCTTTTAGAATTACTGTTTTACCCTTAAAAATATGAGTTTCTGATATTTTCCTAATTCCAGAAGTTTCTTGGGTTGTTACACCCAAGATTCTTCAATTGAAAGTCTTATATTACCCCTTAGTGTCCTTAAAATTACTCTTCTAGTAATTAAGGATTAGGTTATTAGCTTATTAGATGTTGACTGATTTTTATCCTAATTGAGTGGTTAACTCAATAGTTAACCACTAATGAAATTGAATATAGACTAACACTTAGCTTAATATGTAATTAGCTTAATTATTTGTCTAAGTTAGGAATTATGTTGATTCAAGTGATTCGAGAGCTTGAGTCATTAGACTTACTTAATCATCATATATTATGACTTAATCTTATTTTCAACCTAAGCTTAGGCTAAACAGTCCAGTATAACTAATCCTTCCATTGAATGGCCAGAGATCAGAATTCTAACTGACTCACACATAGCTAATTAATGATGAACCAATTAAATCAGTGATTAATCTCAAACAAACAGTTACTATGCATGTTCGTGACTAACAGGTAATTACATATGCAAAATTTAACCTAGGGGTCTAAATTAGATCAACCTACAATTAACACTTGAAAATTGGTAACAGTACATGAGTACACTATTAGTGACTAACACACAATGACTGTTATACTGCTTTACATGAGCAGATAGTCAGGGTAAAAAAAATTTGAAAAATCTAAAACTAATATTAACACTAAACTTATAACTGATCCCAAGTAGTCTCTAATTAATAAAGAAGATGGAAGCAGAAGAAACATGAACCAATTAGTCTTAATTAGTACTCTGACCTAAATTGTTATTCTAAAAGTGGTCAAGATACATGGAATCACAAGAGAGCCATCAAATCGAACTTAAATTTGCAAATCAAACACTGATTTCAGTACACAGTTTTAACACAGATTAATTTAGCATTTTAGCATTCACAACAGGTTTAGGCAAGGTCATGAAACCCTAATCAATAAGCAATTAACATCAAACTAGATTTAAGCGGTTCTTATACAATTAAATTAACTATTCATGCATGGAAGTAATAAAGTTTACCCTAAAATAGTCAACTAAAAAAAATATTATACGAGAAGACCCAAAACTAAACCAAACAAATGACTTTAACATAAAATTGATTAAAAGAATAGAAAAAGGGAGGGTACCTGTCGACTATAACAACTTCGGCCGGATTCCGGTGGCTTTAAATTGAATCGAACCCACGTGAATCACTTGATCTTGTGAAGAGAAATTTACTCATGTAAGTCTGAGCCAACGAGGTTCTCTGAATAGGCAGAGATGGGTCTTAGGGTTTTGAGCTTCTTTTTTTTTAGATCTGAAATTACTCTTTTTTTGGTGGGTTTTTTGGTGAAAGTAATGGTAATACGAGGTTTAGGGGAAAGAGAGGATTGCCTGGTGAACATTTGGGGCCATTTGGTTGAGATCCGTCGGCGGTAGGCGATTTACGGTCGGTGGAGGCGGTGGGTATTTGAGGGCGGCTAGGGTTTGGTCTAGGGAGAGAGACGAGAGAGTGGGGGGGGGGGGGGGGGTT
>ML439042.1:44043-60436 GCA_005239525.1 Nicotiana knightiana
GTTCTGGGGGGGGTAAGGGTCCGTTCGGACACTTATATAGTTTAGAAGGGGGGAGTTTGGGAGCCGTTGGATCAAATCAATCCAATGGCTGGGATTGGAGGGGACAAAAACGGGATCGTTTGGGTAATATATGGGGTTGGCCGGGTAATGGGGTTTAGGCTGGAGTGTATTGGGTAGTGGGAAAGGGGTTTTAGGCCTGGGTGCATTGGCCCAGGTCCGATTTTTGTCTTTGGAACACTTAGGTTAAGTAATCAACCTAATTAAATCATTCTAATTAATAAAAATTAATTTTGACCTAATTTCATCTAATTATAGCTTAATTAATGAGCAAATTAAAGTGAGACTATTAGTTTTAATACTCATAATTATTTAAAGAACGAATTTTGTAATTTTTCTAATAAAATGATTGAATTAGGCAATTTAAACTAAAAACTTAATTATAAAATTTTTAAAATGTTTTGTTATTATCATAAATTTTAACAGACGACTTATGACCATACAGTGCAAATAAATCATGAAAAAATAATTAAGTTTAACAAAATTCCAGAAAATTGAATTATTTATCAAATTTGTAGGAGTATCTAATAGGGGAAAAATTACATGCTCACAATAGTTTTCCGAATTCAAAACAGAACAGGGTAAAAAGTGCGCGGAAAATGCGCGGTCGTGCAAGGACCGTGCAAATCCGGGGAAAAGTGTCTTTTTTTGTGTAGGAGAAGGTATAATTGTTTGGGCCCGACCCTACTTGGTATATATACATGGAAAACGGTATTTTGAGGACTTTTGACATAATTTAGACCTAAGGAGGCTAAGGAGACCGGGGATTCGACCTAAGGAGGCAAGAGCACACTAGGAGCAAGGCGGAGAATTCTTCTACGATTTTTTCACTTCCTTCTTCCTATTTCCATTATTGGTTATGAATTCTAGTATTGTAGTTATGCATACTATTATGAATAGCTAATTCTTTATCTAGGGTTTTGATGAACCTCATGGAGGATGAATTCTTGTTATGTTTTAATATAATTTAACCTTTGAATTTGCCTATTTGTTCAACTACGTGCTTATTTCAGTTGATTGAATGACCATTGATTGACTATGCCTATTTATTATGTGTTACTTGAGAAAGGATACATATTTAGGTGGTTGTTGAACAACGTCACTCCTAATGTATGTGAGAAATCGATATAGCGGGTTTAAAGGTAGGTTTAGAAATAACAAAACCTTGGCGTGGTCATAGTGAGCGGTTAGATAAAGCCAACTAGCGTAGTTCGAGAGAATATGTCTAGTAAATTGTTGTAGTTGCTCGATAGAGAATTACGGTACCTAAAGTTCTCACGATCAGTAGAGAATACATAGGCAAAATTGTAGGGAACATTGGAAGGATTCCGACAATTAGGGAAATCATAACTCTAGACCTCCTTAATATAGTCCCTAACCCTTAGTATCTTTAGATAATAATTTTACTGTTTTTCATAGTTTCTAGTCAATTAGTTTAATAATAAGAATCGCAATCTTTATAATTAGGAAATTGTTTGGACTTGTGTTTCTTAGCAATATTGAATAACTGCAGTTAAGCCTTAGTTCTCTGTGGGATTCGACTCCGAACTTTTAGACCGGATTATATTTGCAGCGACCGCTTATCCTTTTTAGGACTAGAGTTGGGCGTGATCAAATTTTGGCGCCGTTGCAGGGGACTAACGGCGTAGCTGTAGGTGTACATATTTCTAGGTTGCAAGTTTGAGCTTTTATTTTTGTTTTCTTGTATCTGATTATTTTTTAAATTTTTATTTTTGACTTGAGAGACATGGCATCTTGGAATTATGAGAGTGTTGATGTTGGTAATTTTACTTTTGATCCTCCATATGCATATTGTAGAGGAAACCAACCATTGCAAAATTATCAAAATATTCCCGAGAGCGAGTTATGTGCACCAACTCAATGTTATGTGTGGAATATGTGATATATATGGTTGTCAAGATGGTCACTTTCATGGTTGTGCGTATATTTCTTATCCTCCCCTAATCTCTTGCTATGATGGTCCTACTTTTTCTAGCGAAGTAAATAGGAACAAAGAACCCAGGGAAGCTGACCTGAAGGAGATCAAAGATATGTTAAAGTGCCTTCTGGAACAAAATAATGAGAAACAACTGCAGATAGAAAGGAAAGAGGCAACTATTCGCAACTTGGAGGCTCAAGTGAATCAAGTGGTTGAAGCTTTTAATGCTTAGCAAGGAAATTTGGATAGTATCCAAAAGGAGCATGTATTAGATGCAGAAATCGAGGTGCTAACGGAGGAGGTCAGAGTAGAACACCAACAATCAATCGAACTAAATTTTGAAGATGTCGATGTTGTAGAAGAGATACTAGAGTCAACCAAGGACATTGATGATACATATTTAGCTGACTCTAGTGTCATGTGTGTTGAGAATGTTGACAATCCCAATGTTCATGTAGTTAAGCGCATTGGTCCACACTCCAAGCATTTTTCCACATTGTGTATGGATGATAATATGGAAATAGAGTCATCCGAGCCACTTGAGGAGTCAAGGAATGAGGAACAAGGTACCTACATTTTGGAATTCTTCTTGCCAAAAAGTCAGAAGTACACACCTCATTTAAAAGTCAAGAAGTTCAGAATACTACATATTATCCTTGGGCCAGTTAGATTCTCCCACCACCCCAGGAGCATAATCATAAGCTTGAATCAAAAGTTGGGTTCAATTCATAAGCTCGAGGTGGAGGCAAAAAGTTGTTCATTTCGTGCCGCGACGTTAAATCAAACGCTTGTTGGGAGGCAACCCAGCTTTACTACTTTTTAAAATTGTATTATGTTTGTAGTGTCGATTTTTTATTTTCTAGGAGCATGGAACGCAAAGCCATTGAAAAGATGCAACAGATATCTCAGTGTAAGGTACCCGCACGAAAGACCAGGCCTGTGAGAAGTCTGAGTATCTCATGAGCTGCTAATGCTTCGGCCTTTGGCCTACCAGGGAGTTCCTTTTACCCTCTTATTAGTTATGGTATGCATTAGGGACAATGCACAATTTTAAGTGTGGGGTGAGGAGATTGTTTGGATGACTTTCCATGCTATTTTAGTTGTATTAGTTTAATTGGATATTTTTTTTTTAGAAAAATAGAAAATATTGGACTTTTCCCGACGATGGATCTATTAGACAATTTTCTTGAGGGATTTAAGTCGAAAGGAAAAAGATAAAAAAAGATTTTCTTTTGTTAGGTAGTGTAGCAATTATCCTTGGTTTTTCTTTGTGTCACGGTTCTTTTCCAAGGGTTTTGTTTGAACCGGGTGTAGTTAGTTTTATTTTTTTTAGGAGTAGGAGCGAGTGTGAGATAAATTTAATTGAAGCAATATCTCTTGACTTTGTTATGCCTTGAGAACAGTGAGTACTTTGGTTTTGAAGCTTAGACTCATTTTTTGACTCTTGTATAAGTACCTTAAATTGTATAAGCTTAATTTTGCTTAACTGCTTTGACTAGAGTGTCTTGATGAAACCAACCCTGAGTGAGTTATGTGCCATGTGTGTGTGAGGTTTGTGTATTATTCTGTGCATTGCATTTGATGTCTAAAACTTTCCCCGTGTGTTTGCAAAGCGAAATAGTAGTTTTGTTCAGTCTTAAAAGTGATATAGGCGTCTCTTTATTGAGCCATATATATATTTTACCCGCCTAATTATTATGTATCGTAGTTAATCCCTTTGAGCCCGTAATCTTGTTTCTTTGGCAACCACATTACAAGCCTTACCCATTTGTTTGAATTAACCATCTATTTGAACCTTCTAACCTCTCATGAGCACTTGAATTGTTATGAACGATGTAAACGTTAAAGTGTGGGGTGGTTGGTTTGGCTTTTGAGTGGAACTAATGAAATAAGGAGAAAGGGGCACTGTTTTGAAAAAGTAAGAGCCACTTGAATTAAAAAAGAAAGAAAAGGAAAAAATAGTTGTATTGTTGTGAGAAAAAAATATTCCTTGATAAGTGGTGACTCTTGATGTAGTTGTGCTTAAAGAAATATGTGGTAATATACATTGATGTGATGGTGGAGTTTGGTTTGACATAAGTATGAGGTTTGAATGTTAAAGTATATGTATTAAAGTGCTTAGGGAGGTGTAGTCACTCTTATATCTAAATGTATCATACCCGTCCCGCAGCCTACATTACAACCAAATAAAGTCGTACTTGATCCTAGACTGAGTGAGCTCGATTAGTAGAGTAGTACACTACGAGCAAGCCTATGGTGCATCTTTTGTGGCATATGAATGTTATTTCTGAGAGTGAGTGAATTCTTTCTATCTTGAGTTCCTAAGTGTTCTTAAATTCTATTGTGTGGAACTACTCTCTTATTGGGTGAGGGCACTTGATTCATGAAGGAAAGGTAATGTCAGTGACCTCTATGTTAGAGTAAATGGGTAAGTTGTGAATAATGTGTGGTACTTGCAAGTCAAATCTTGAGGTGAAGATGTTACGCTTTTGTGCTTAGTCTATTTTAAGTATTCTTGGTGTGATGAGTTAGGAGAATTGTTTAAAAAGGTCGTGTCTATATAAAGTGTAATTTGATTACTCGAGGACGAGCAATGGCTTAAGTGTAAGGTGTTGATGATAGGCTATAATTACATATTTTAGTCGCTTATTACACTCTAATTTACTGCACTTTAATTGAGTTTGAGCTTTAATCGCTAGTGTTTTGCACTAATTGGGTGTTTTATGCCTTGTAGGAGTTATTTCGAGCTATGTAGATGTTATGGAATGAATTCAAGTGATTTGGAGCTTTGAAGTCTGGGTAAAATCCCAAGGAATTAAGCCGGGATCGTGTTCGGGGATCAACGGATGATAGTTAAGAACGAACGAAGAATCGAGTAGGTATGTTGCGCATTGTCTAGTAAAATGCACATAACTTTTCTGTAAGAACTCTATTGGGCTCCAAAATATATGGATGGAAATCTAATTCAAAGGGCTACAACTTTCATGTTTTATAGTTTTCCAAATTCCAAACAGAACATGGTAAAAGGTGCGCAACAAGTGCGCGGTCGCGCAAATCCAGGGAAAAGTGTCTTTTTTTACGTAGGAGAAGGTATAATTGTTTAGGCCCGACCCTACTTGGTATATATACATGAAAAACGGTATTTTGAGGGCTTTTGACTTAATTTAGACCTAAGGAGGCTAAGGATACCGGGGATTCGACCTAAGGAGGCAAGAACACACTAGGAGCAAGGCGGAGAATTCTTCTACGAGTTTTTCACTTCCTTCTTCCTATTTTCGTTATTGGTTAAGAATTCTAGTATTGTAGTTGTGCATACTATTATGAATAGCTAATTCCTTATCTAGGGTATTGATAGAACCTCTTGGAGGATGAATTCATGTTATCTTTTAATATAATTTAACTTTTGAATTTGTCTATTTGCTCAACTACGTGCTTATTTCAGTTGATTGAATGACCATCGATTGACTATGCCTATTTATTATGTGTTGCTTGAGAAAGGATACATATTTAGGTGGTTGTTGAACAACGTCACTTCTATTGTATGTGAAAAATCAATACATCTGGTTTAAAGGTAATTTTAGAAATAACAAAGCCTTGACGTGGTCACAGTGAGCGGTTAGATAAAGCCAACTAGCGTAGTTCGAGAGAATATGTCTAGTAAATTGTTGTAGTTGCTCGAGAGAGAATTACGGCAGCTACTCCTAATCGCTAAAATACCTTGTGTCTTGCTAGTGAATATGCTGGAAATAGATTAGTTTTAACATGAGTAGCATAATAGGTTGAAAATTAGGATTTTGAGTTTAATTACCTCTTGACTTGTAACCGTGTTCATAATTCCAAGTCCCACAAAAAAAATTAATGCTTTATTATTTTTAAACTTATATATAAATATATTTTTTATATATAAATTTATTCGGTACGGTTCGATAATTTTAATAAAATAAAAGGCCTATCTTAATTTTATTTTAAAAAAGCCAAAAATTGATTCGGTATGGTACATTAGATGGGTTTAATCGATTATTAAATATCCACGGACACATGGGTGATTTGATTTGATATGATGCCGGAATAAAAGTGGAAACCTCTACTTTCTGATAAATAGACATTTCAAATGCTTGTCTTTTCCCGTGAGAGTATTTTTCTTCGATTTATCACTCAACTGATCTTTTGGATCACATAAAGGTAAATTGCAGAATTAGCAAACTGAAAAAGGAACATATAAGGGGAAGGGGGAATGAAATTAAACATCACAATTACAATAGTCGATTACAAGGTTTTGGAGGCGAAACAGCACGTAATAAAGCACAACGGCATAGAGCCTTGGACATATAGCAAGAGGCTCCAATGGCTTAAAAAGAAGGTTCACTTTCCGATTCTAAATACATTACATATAAAGAAATAATACTAGCTAACAGTAGGTGGAAAAGCTGCAAGGTTCGGTTCAACAACCTGCAACACGCCAGTTGTTAGCCTCGTCGTTAGATCTTCCGCAGACACCTTCATCACATCCGTCCGCATGCCAATATCAGCTGCATAGCGGCTGGCACAATAAACCCCAACAGCTGTTGCTACCATCCCGTATACATTGGTTGTGACAAGACGTAGTGGTGTTGACATAACAGCTGCAAGTGGTCCACCAATTATAGACACTGCTTGTCCGCTTTGGCTCATTGTCCTCTGATCTACCACGAGGAGTCCTGTCTTACAGTAGATGGCAAAGTCCTCACAGTTGTTCTTGAACACATTGTAGCATCCAAAGCCATTCGTAAGGAGGTAATTTGCTCGATGGACCACAATGTCATCTGGGTCGGAGACTGCAAGAGTGCAGGTTCCTCCGCGTGCTTTCGCGAGGAAGACAGCAGGGGTCACCGCATATTCAAAGCGATAGAGGATACCTCCAGCAAGAAAGCAGTCCAAACATGATGAAACTACTCCATGATCTTCTGATGGCGGGGTGCAGTTTGTGCAAGGCACAGGAGACCGATTTGGAATCGAGCTTACCAAGATATGATCCAAAATAGTCCCAGTTCCTACTTCTTGACCACGTCTTGTGAAGTGAATGACTTTATTATCCCCAATATAGATACCTGTTAGTTAGGCATATTTCAAGTATGACGAGAAAATAATTTTTGTACTTCGAAGTTTATCTGCCACCTCTATACAATCTTAAGATCAAGGGTAATCAGGCAACTAGATGGTCGAAATTCAGAAAGCATAAACAAGATTAAAATAAAATGCCAAAGTGATGCTTGGGAAGCAGTATCTAAGCAATTTATATCTTCTCTAGACTAAGGTGAAGACCGGGAAGGAGCCAACTACCTTGAACATATAGAAAGGACGATAAACCATCTTGTAACAAGCAAATTACTCCTAATTTGACCCTGAAGGAATTTTTCCCCTGCCATTATTGGATCATCTTCTGATTTATAGTTAACTGCTCTATTAAGTGAATGAGCTCCACCCACATTGACAGTGCCAATGTCCTAACACTTGGAACAAGAACAACATCCAGAATGTTGCAAAGTTCTCCATTAAAACACAAAAGTAGTGACTCAATAATCCATGTAACACAATTTCAAGAAAATATTACCATTAAAAAAGAGAGGAGGAGGAGAGAATGGTACAGTACATTGCCAATTACCAAAACTGTTGTTCTGACCTTATCATCATTAAATGCAATATAAAATCCAGGAATAAAAAGAGGTTATTGACAAGACTCCTCAAGAATAAAAGATCCTAAATGAACTGTTGCAACTCCCTTTCCTCGTCCTACGCCAAGAGCTGCTGTTAGTCAGGAACCCTGTGTTATCGTAACCAGGAACTGTACTAACCGGGACGTCACTATAATGTCACTATGCTCATGTCAAATGCTGCACCAAGTACAGCACCCACTGGAAAGTTTGAAATTTGCTATGTTTACTGAGACGTTGCAACAAAATGGATGTTCTGGGAAAAAGGTTCTCTTTCTCTCCAATCCTTATAAGATGAAAGGTTAATGCAACTGTCAGAGAGTAAACTCTGCCTATAGCATGTTGCCATGTTGTAACAAAATGGAGTTCTGAGAAAAAAGTTCTCTTTCTCTCCGTTCCTTGTGAGATGTAAGGTTAATTCAAGTTAGGACCTCCGCTGATTAGGATGACAGGTAGAACTGACAGTTGAATAATGAAGAATGTATATCATTGACATGTCTTTCTTTAAACATATTAACTGAAAGCTTGACGTCACTAAGAATAACTAGTGCAATGAGCCCATATTTTGTCAACCCACCCAATCCGCCCATATTTTGGTGGGCTGGATGAATGATATTTAAGTTGGGTAAAATTTGGACTTCAACCCATATTCAACCCGTAGAAGTATGGGTATTCATGGGTAAAATATGGGTTAACCTAGTGAGTTATCTTCCAACTTTTTCATATTTGGTTGGCTTAAATGTCTTGGAAAATATATTTTCCTCATCAACTTATTTTTCGCCAATTGGAAGAGATTGTTTTGCTTATCAAAAGAAGGGAAAACATTTCCAGAACTCTTTTTCAATCTTCCCCACCCCAACCAACCCACCCCTACCCACTCCCACCCCCAAACCACCCTACCCCCACCCCACCCCTACTCCTACCATTACCATCTCAACCCCCCAACCCAATTCAATAGAAATACTATCTTAAGGAATAGCTCTACCAAAGAAGCAGACCCTAAAGCCTAGGTCAAGAAGATCTTGGATATATTTGTCAACCACAGAATAGAGATGATTTTAAGTTGATACAAAATGTAAACCCACGCACTGCAGTCTATGCCAGAGATATAGACAAGGAAAAGCATGATAACTGAGAAGGGAAATATGCATGATAACACCGATGTTCTTTCCTTTTTGTTTTTTTGGGGATAACTGCGAAATCCTCGGGCCAATGATGCACAATTCGAAACTCGTTAGATAATGAACCCACCCTTCTACCCTTCTCCACTTAAATAGCCTAATATACCAGCCTTCTGTTTGCGTCAAGGTTCGAACTTATGATGTGTGCCTATTCCACACATAACGCCGCGCTATTACCACTAGACCAAGGTCCTAGGGGGGAATACACAGGTGTTCTAATTCACAGGAATTGCCGTCACCAATTGCTTTTGAGACGAAGTTTGCGGATACAAACTTAGGATGTGCTATGGTAGTTTAACAAAGAGAGAAAAAAACTATTTATTGAGGAAGAGTTCAATGCGGAAAATAATATGACTGTATTCAATTTTTGGTAATAATAGTTTGAATAACTTCAGACCCAATCCTATTTCAAATTGAGTACATGATTATTATGTAGGATCAACCTTTTTTTTGGTAACCAAGGACTCCAAGAATACACACTTACATCCACAGAAACAAAGCTTTGTCAAGGGAACATTAAAATAGAGTAAAAGAAAAGACTCCACCACTACAGGAAACCCAAAGAGACAAGTGAATCAACAAGAAACTTTTATGATAATATTCATCGATTCATTTGACTTATGCATTATATCAATGAAGTAGAAGAAAATATTAAATTTAGGGTCAAAAGATTAGTTTGAAAGAGAGTATGACAAGGAAAGTAAAGTTGATTACTTCGATGAATTTAAATTTTTGCAATACAGTAAGTTTCTCGCACTTGGATGCGGGCGTCCGCTACCGGCGTGGATCTAAAGGTCAGTTCCTTCATGATCTAATTTTAAGATTCGCGGGTATGGATTCAGGTACACATACAGGTGCACGGGGATTCGGCTAAAATTAATTTGAATTCAAATATCTAAAAATAGAGCTATAACAATATGCAACATCATGTGAAAAACTTACATGGTGCTTGTATAATGCAGGAAAAGGACTACTAGTTCAGTAACAATAAAAAGTGAAAAACATTAAGATTTGAACTAAGCAATAAGGAAACAGAACAGCATTTTCTAACTGTATCTTGTAGGCCTTCTACATTTCCAGAGAAGAATCCAAGAAGGAGATAGCAGAAAGAGGACTGAATAGAAATTTCTAAAGTTGTTGGGAGCCTTGATGTATCTGGTAAAGTTGATGTCATGTGACCAAGAGGTCACGGTTCAAGCCATGAAAACAGCCTCTTGCAGAAATGCAGGGGAAGACTGCGTACAATAGACCCTTGTAGTCCGGTCCTTCCCCAGACTCCGCGCATAGCGTGAGCTTAGTGCACCGGACTGTCCTTTGTCTAAATACAACATAATCCATTTTCTTCAATCGCATCCTAGCTTTTGCTATGATTTCAGGAATCATTGTATCTGTATCGAGTTTCTTCGTGGATTAGGTCAACGTACCCAAAATCTATTGATCATATCTGGTACGGATTCCACACCCACGACGTGTCGACACAGGTGCGGCACCGGAAGTGAAGAGTCTGAGCAACAGATACAGTGTCATATAAGTTTTATAGAAATGAAATGGTGCCAAAAGATTTGGTGCGTCCTAAAATAGGAAGTGTCTCATATAGATTGGGCCAGCAGGTTAGAAACTGCTCATGGAGGCATATTGCCAGGTAAAAACAAAATCGAGTGGTATAACACATATTTGCTTCTCGTATAATGGTACTAGCATAGGGTCAATGTCCTCAAACGGGAAAAATGAAGTCACTGATGAAAATAAAAAATAAATTGACCAAGCCTTGTAAACATCAGAGAAAGGATTAGTGGATTATCTAAGCTCAAAGAAGGTGGACGATGAACCTCCCACCAAGCAACTCCAATTCCCACCTCAAAATCCAAGTACAAATTTAGAATATTCTTTTTTTGATAACCGTGGTGTTCGGACCAACATACATGCACCTTGACTAATTCCACGGGATACGTGCCACCTCCCACCAACAATAGGTACTGGGTAACTCTATCCTACTCGCTTCACACCCTTGAATTATTATTCACGAATGAATTGGGAAAGCCAACAGAAAGATCCGATTCTGACTTCGTAGAGCCGGTGCTGCTGTTGCCTGCGCGTAGGGCCGTCCCCTACTCCCGTCCCGGAGACTCCTTGATTAGGAGGTTACAACCTTGATTATGAATAAGCCGTGAATATGAATAGCCAGGAGCGAGGTTAAGAGCTGGCAGAGACAGAAAATCTGGGCACTGGTGACTAGTTGAAGGTGTGCTCCCCGAGAAAGGAAAGAAAGAAGAGGATTGTGACCAAAGTACTTCCAAGGGATTATATGGAAGGGACCTCTGCTAAGAATGGAATGCATTGATTTGGGGCACTTCTTCTCCTTATTTAGCTTTCAAGTGGGAGAGGACTTTTAATGCTGATATGACAGGGAAAAGAGGCTTGGTGGATAGATGGGAAGAAATCACCTAATATATTGTGCTTTCGTATGCAAGCATCTATCACCAGTTCATGAAGTGGTAGGGAGTATGGGGGAAGGGAGATCAATGAAACTGGGTACATATTGTGTTCCACAAAAACAAATGTTCATATTATTTGTAGTTGAAGCATCTTGACAACATGGTTGGAGCAGTAAGCAGAGGAATGCAAGCAATGTTGCTCGAATTCTCCAAAAATGTAACCGCAACCAGATGGGGTGCAGTTACATTTTTCGAGGATTTGAGCAACATAGGTTGCACGTCCTAATTTCCCCAGTTCAAAACCTAAGCTGGAGTCACCAGATCAACAAAAATATTGCCACCTATTACTTTCTTCTGCTAATATAAACTGCCTAAAAACTTATAGAGCCAGAAAAACTAACCAGCAGACAGCGAACTTCGCCTCAGTAAGAATAGGTTATTTTGGACAGCTTAATCAAGATGTTTCCAGAAAGCAATAGGTCTTACTCTCTGGAAGGGAAAAAGAAACGGACAGATAATAAAACATCTGCGCGTGTGTAAGGCAGCTTCCTAGAAGTATTGCTTGCAAGACAAGAGAGTGCAGGTACACCAAATAAGTAAATCATATCACTTGCCCCAGTTCTATGTGAGAAGGAATTAACATCCGATAAATAGAGACCAACCAATGGTACAAGAATGCCGCAACATAGATGAAATCATTGCGGAGACAAAAAATTCTGAAAACACCTCATTTTAGAATCAAACGAATTCCTATGCCTCTTGACCAACTTTTACTAGCATATAACACATCTTGCTTGAAGAATCCTGGCTAATGAAAGTCTGGACAAGCAAAGAAGTTCATTAATGGAAGCCTAAGTGTGCATATTAGCTCAAGTGAAAGAATATATAGGAGGTGTGCCTACTGCCTACTTCCTACTTCTTTTACAGCTTTAAATACTTTCACTATCCCAATTCCTAAATTGAATTTCAACCTTCTTTTTTGTATGCTAAAAAGAAATTGCAACCCAAATCATATCATACAATAAGAGGCTTACTAATTGTATAATTCTTGATAAACCATAAAAATTCCTAGAGAACTTATTCCACAATGTAGTACTCCAATAACTAATTCACCTATCAAACTCCAATCTTAATAGTGAAGCCAAGTCAAAACAACCCATTCAGCTTTTGGATGAAAGAGTACAGAACTACAGATCTTTGGAAGTCTTTGCACTGGAAAATGTGCCCCAACCCCGATTGTTTCTGAAAAGGTCCACACTGCACCTTCGCTCTATTGCTATCTATCCGTCCCTCCTCCTCAAACTTCATGAGGAAACCTAAGCTCTACCAGTAAGCCCATACTTGAGAAAAAAGCCACCCCTGAGTAGTTTGCTAGATCAAAGAGATTGGACACTCAGATACTGCATTTCGTTCCTAATCAAAGAGATTGGACACTCAATTTAGGAGTTTATGGTCGTTATACAGTAGAAACAGCAGCACAGTAGTTATATCCAAATACCCATAGTTAAATGAGAAAAAGCAATCCTCCTGAAAAATGCTATCAATGAATCTAAGGGCAACTCCAGGTATCATTTCATTTCCATAATATGTAAAAATTAAATATCACTATATTTCTCGGAGGGGCGGATCCATAATTTAAATTTTATGGGTTCAATATTCAAGGTATTTAACATTGAACCTATCATATTTTCAAAGTTATGGGTTCATATTCACTATTTCTTACAGTTCCGGCACTGATTTCTCGCATCATTTCCAACGGAGAAAGAATATTTTTTCTACATCAACGTTTAGAAATTAGATTAAAGCATACAATTACAGAAGGAATTTTTCGTTTACGCAAAACAACATTATTTACCATAAAGAAGAAAACAGATTCTAACCGTGATGGGCATAAATATAAGCAGCACGCCAAGAATAAATATGATCTCCTGGTTTGAGGCTGCTCCTACCAATTCTGTGGCCATTTCACGCAAAAACTAAAATCAGGAAACATTTGAAAAAGACTACACATAAAATAAAAGGCAATAAATTCAGATTACCTGTTAGAAAGCAGCCCCATTTTTGTTTCCTTTATGAGTTATGGAATGATAAAAGATGAGGATAAACAGAAGAATATGATGAAGCTTTGTGCTAACAATGGAGTAAAAATTGATCAGAAGAACAACCGATTTGCGTTAATTTGGAAATGTAGAGAAAGGATAGCGATGACATAAAAGATACGTGTCCTTTTGTTGAGTCTGCATTACGGTACGCGTTTCTGTGGGCGTTGCAGCCAGTCAAATGGCATAAATGCCCTTATTCCATATCAAAATTATTGAACTTCGTCGTTAAGCAAGACATTGTGTAATAGAAAGAAAAAAAAAAAAGGGAGAAGAGTAAGTTATTTTGATGTACAAATTTCACCTTTTCAAGTTTCCAATATCCTATTTTTTTCTGTATTTTAATTTATTTATTTATTTAATTGAGTACGAAATTTAAAACAGAAATTAAAACTAGTAAAATTTATAATTTTAGATTTACTATAATGTTTATGTCCACATTCAAAATGAACAGTCTTTCTTCAATAATATTTATGTGATTTTTAAACTTTTAAATTTTTAATCTAAAATATATCATAATGTGTATGTGCCGATAAAAATCTATTATAGCGAAAGAAAATTTATATATATATATATATATATATATATATATATATACACACACACACACGGTAGAAATCGGGACCAGAATGTTGCATCGAAGAGCTGAGACGTTGAGTTCGAGATCAGAGTCTCGCTCGAAATCGAGACCAGCATCAATCGAAGCCAAGGGAGATAGACTTCGAGTAACATCAGGGATAGCTTAGTAATGGAAAGAGCGAGATATCCGTGATTGGCCGAGGATCGTGGCGTGAATCTCGGAACGGATCAATCCAGAAGCGGTTAATTAGCTGTTTATACGATTTCCTTCTGTAATTAGAGATGTACCATAATTAGGATTCCTCTACTATATAAAGATGAGTTCCAATCATTTGTAATCATCATTATTCAGTGAAAAAAAAGCTATACAATACTTTCTTTCTTGCTTATTACTGTTCATCAGAATTAGTCATTCTTTACTATTCTTGTATCGTTATCACCTCGAGAGGGCTTTAATTCGAGGTCGAGGTTCAGTTTGCGCACTGGTTTGATTCATTTCTATTTCAATTCTACCATTTACTTTCTCATTTATCAATTGGTATTGGGTGAAATCACATATCCTTAAAACCACAATATAAGTTTAATTGTTATCCAAATTTAGGGTAAACAGTTTGGCGCCCATCGTGGGGCTAAGGATAATAGTGATTATTCAATATTGATTTCGATAATACACACTAATTTACGCTTGTTCTTGTCAAGTATTTTTGTTTTCAGGATAAAATATGTCAAACTCACAAACAGCACCCACACATCGTGATAATGGCCTCGGATTCCACGGGGAAAACGACAAGTAATTGCTCCAGGGGTCGAAGTGCCACAAGCTGATCTCGAGGGAGCACCGGTTACCAACCCAGTCGACGTTAGTTCACACATCGCCCTAAATGTCAATCTGGGTGCGGACCCCGAAGCGAGTGTACGCAGAGAAGGCCGATCTGGTGGTCGAGGTACACAGGGTGAAGATGGATGAGTCAGTCACCAAGTGATATTCGAAGTGCTACATGCTCAACAAGCTGCTATTGCACGGCTACAAAATCAGTATCGAACTTCGAGTGAGGCCGAACTGGAAGCCACTCGCCGAACCGAGCCAGTACCAGAAAGGCCGAATGCTAGTGAATCGGGGACTGATCCCACAATAACGAAGATGCTCGATGAGCTCACCAAATGAATTGAGTCGGGAGAGAAGAAAATTGAGGTGAATGATAAGAAAGTGGAAACGTACAACTCCCGAGTTGATCAGATACCGGGGGCACCACCAATTTTGAAAGGGATGGATTCGAAGAAATTTGTACAGAAGCCGTTCCCTCCAAGTGTGGCTCCGAAGCCCATTCCCAAAAAGTTTCGTATGCCAGATATCCCTAAGCACAATGGGACCACCAATCCCAACGAGCATGTCACGTCCTATACATGCTCCATCAAAGGTAACAATTTGGAAGATGATGAGATCGAATTTGTTCTATTGACGAAGTTTGGAGAGACTCTATCGAAGGGGGGAATGATATGGTACCATAATCTACCACCGAATTCCATTGACTCATTAGCTATGCTTGCGGATTATTTCGTAAAGGCACATGTCGAGGCCATAAAGGTTGAAACGAGGAAATCAGACTTTTTCAAAGTAAAACAGAAGAATAATGAAATGCTTAGGGAGTTCGTGTATTGGATCCAAATGGAACGCATGGAGTTGCCACCAGTCACAGATGATTGGGCTGTTCAAGCCTTAACTCAGGGGTTGAATGAACGAAGTTCGATAGCATCACGTCAACTGAAGCAAAACTTGATCGAATATCCAGCGGTGACCTGGGCCGATGTACATAATCGGTACCAATCGAAGATCAGGGTCGAGGATGACCAATTGGGAACTCCTTCCGGTTCTGTATATTCGAACAGGCCTGCAGGCAGAAATCAGAGAGATACCAATAGGGAACCTCGGTCTAACAGAGACCGATATTATCCATACAACATAGACCGCAGGAATGCAGGTCCCCGACGTAATTCCATTGTTAACGATCGAAGGAGCGATCAAGGACAAAGTTCTTGGGGAATTATGAGCAAAAATGGTTTTCATAAACACGCCAATCCCACAGAGGCACCCCGATTATCGGAGTATAACTTTAATATCGACACTTCAGGTATTGTATCAGCAATTGGGAGAATCAAAGATACTAGACGGCCGAGACCCATACAAATCGATCCTTCCCAAATAAATCCCAATCTGATGTGCAAGTATCATGGCACACATGGCCACAGAACCGAGGATTGTAGGCAACTGAGAGAGGAGGTAGCACGTCTAGTCAACGAGGGTCACCTTCGAGAGTTCTTAAGTGATCGAGCCAAAAACCATTTCATAGAGAGGGACGCCAACAGAAAAAACGAACAAGAGGAGCCACAACTTGTGATACATATGATCGCCGGG